>JAEQBH010005955.1:0-287316 GCA_016808115.1 Tetrastigma voinierianum
ACATCAAGATTTACACACTAAACCAAGAACATTAGTCCTAGGGATCAAAACGATCTTTCAAAAACATCGCGAGATTATTTCTAAACAGTCCAAAATTTTTAATATTCGATCCCAAAATTTTGGGGCTTTGAAACCTATTTAATTCGATTTAAAGACAGCCTATGCCATTAAATGACCTTTAAGATAGAAATAGTTCAAGTAGGAAATTTCGCATTCACGGAGTTTGGCGGAACTCAGGGTTTTGATATCCGTGCAGCTCTTGTCTCGTGTTGCTTCACGTCCAGTAGCCCGATGGCTGACCGTATATCTTAGAAGAAAATAGAATCTCTCTTCTCTCTCTCTACACTTGCCTTTTTTTTTTTTTTTCAGCATCGCAGCCCTCTCAGTTTCCTCCTCTCCTTTCTTCTCTTGTTTTCTTTTTTCCTTTCCTTCTCCACCCGTTTTCCTTACTTGTTTGTTCCATTCCCTTTCTTTTCATTTTCTCTTTCCTCATTTTCTCTTCTTCTCTTATTTTCTCACTTCTCCTCTCTTTTGGATAGCCTCAACTGTATGGATCAAGTGGGGGAAGCTTCCCACCACCTTCCTTCTTGGCCACTTGGCATTACCATGATTTTTCTCCTTATTTTCTTTTCCCCATTTATTACATTATGTTCACATGACTCAATGTGATCCATGTATTTTAAGTGTACCACATGGCTCTTGCCATGTGTGACTCTCTTCAGGTTGCCATATGGGTATCGCGTGATAAATGTGTCGCCCAGGCATATCTTAAAAGCGTGAAATTGAATATCTCAGTCGGCGAGATTTGACGTGGTAGCTAGATTTTTGCGAGACAATTTTCAACGATGAAGTCCACCGTTTCATATCCAGGGATCTGCAGAAAAATTTCAGATTTTTGACCAAAATTACTGTTTTACCCTTTCTCAAAAAAATTGAATTTTCTCGGATTTTATAATAACTCACCCTTGTTAAATTCATATACAAAAAATTAACATTTTATTCAAATTTGAACTTATTACAAATTTTAAAGAATTATTTAAATCTTAATTTTAAATTATTTTACTTAATTTTTTCATTGTATGATTTTATGTTTACTTGTCATTAAGATGAGCCTTCATGGTAAAACAAAGTTAAATTTTACAATAAAATTAAAAGAAAAACACTTGAAAGATATCTTTCTTTCTTTTTTGAAACTAGGGCGATATCTTCTTAACCGCATATCAAAATGTTATATTTTAAGTCCAAAATTTGGAAGATATCATTTTATTTAAATTTCAGAAATAAATTTGTTATCATTATTAATATAATGACTAAAAGATTCTTACTTTTAAGGCACTTTTTGCAATTTATAATGATAATAAATAATTTTATAATTTATTTTAAGTTTTCTTAAAAATTAATTCAAGATGTGCCTGTATATTCTATTTCAGAAATTTTCTGTTTTTAAATTAGATCGTCAACAATTTATTTGGTGTATTAAATAAAAGGAATCTGATCTTTTTTCTCTAAGCTTTTTTTTTGCTAGCCTCTTTTCCTTAAGCAAGAAGAGGTGATTTTTTTTGTCATTCTTGACTTGAAACCACCTCTTTACACATATTTCCATCATTTTCTTTCTCGGTAAAGTGATTATTCCACACAAATCTAGGTGTTCAAAATTTTTTTTTGTGATTTAGTCATACCATGCTGTGTGGGCGTGTGGATTAATGTCGTCTAGGTAGCACTTTTTTTTCATCGTGGTGTGATGTTTATTTGTGTTTTGACGATTTAGACGAGCAAAATATATTTGATTCAGGAACGAAATCAATTAATGGTGGATTAATATCTCTGATGGAGTCATGGGTATTATAGTCATGTGATATTAATGTATATCAGTGTGTGGCATCAGTATAAAATATGCTGGGTTTGGTGATTCATTATACTATATCATTAACATGCTGTAGTTTTTCATCTCTATGATTTTATCGATTTTGATGAATTCTATGTTTTTTATGCTAGTTTGAATCAATAAAATTATTTTCTCTTCAAAAAATAATTTTATTTATTTTATTATTTATATGTTTTAAAATAAAATGTTAAAAAATTGAGGGTGAAACCACTACATCTATTGTTTAGGTAAATAAATCATTATTTTTTTACACCCTAACAGTGCATATATCAATTTGGACTAATATTTTTTTTTTTTGACAATTAAGCACTTTCATTAATGTAATGTGGCTTATCTCGATAGGACACAGAAACCCCTTTATTAGAGGATTTGAGTTCTCTACGGTAATCAATCAAGAGAGTATAATTTTTAACCAAATATTACAATGTACATGAACCTTAATTCTTGTTTTTCATGAATAGTAAATTTAGATTTTTTAATTAAAGTTATGTGATGACTGAGAAGCAGTTAAATGAATGGTAATTTTTTAGAAGAAAAAGCGAGCCTCAAGAATAAAAAATGTTCAGAATAATGTATTGAGTCTAAAGAAACTGAAAGCAGTTAAAGAACGAGGTCGTTTAAGGGGTTTTTAGGCGTCAACAATTTATAGCGAATGCCCTTTTAATGAAATAGTTGTAAAAATATTCCTTGCCCCTAAATTTATTTCTAAACATGAAATTCATGATAGGAAATAAGTTTAATTAGAAGTATTCATGGTCAATTTTATGTTGGACGATCATGGAATATTTTTCGAATTACATCGATATAGAAATTGTTATTTGCAAGGAGGAGCAATTTAAGTCATTGATGAGTAACCCTAATCCAAGTAAGCAAAGAAGAACCAATAGAATGGTGCCATGTAAAGAAAGCAGTGATGATGTGATTAAAAATGGACTGTAAGGAAGCTTTCCATAAATTTGATATTTATCATAAATTGTAGTTAACCACTATGAAAAAGGATTTGATGGATGAGTTAAAGTTAAATAAAAGTCAAACTTGCTTTTCGGTTAGTTAAGAATTTAACTATTAAGGTTAAAAAGGATATTTGTGTTAAATAACAGAGATAGTTAAGCACTTTAACATGGTTAGGGTAGTGGGATTATGGAGAATAAAGTAGTCTTGGTTGCTTTTGAATGTTATCTATTCTGTATAGATGTTAGAATGTAAGGATACGCTTAGATGACATGATATTTGTTAATCTGACAATTGGAGCTTGTAGAATTAGGCATGAAAAATGATCATTTAAGTGCTTTTGACTTGGCTTGTGGGGTGCATACAGGTGAAACACAAAATTGAAGGTAAAAGTAAAGCAAACAAGGAAAAACGTCTGACAAGGAGAAAGAATCTGCAGCCTTCTCGAGCCATTCAAAAGTAATTCTGTTACCACAAACACAAAGTCTACTTCAAATTGTGCATCATGTCCATATGGTACTTTTCAGATCAAAACCCTAAGTGAAGAATCAAAGGAAGTTTCTAAGTGAGATCCTTACTAGTTTATGTGAAGTTTGAAGGATTTAATGGGAAATGATCTGTATGATGGTGTAAATGAGTTTTGGCATGCCTTTATTTAGATTTTAACCGAGATTTCATTGAATTTCAAAGTTAACATAAGAACAAAAACTCTAAAGGAGGTAACAATTGGGGTTTATGATTTATTTATTTAAACTTCAAGCAGTGAGGTTATATTAAGGCTTTAGTTATTGTTGAAGCCTTCTGAGTTACAGGTTGATTTTGCTATGAGAGTGAAAGAAAGAATGAGATTATAAGGATTATAAATTTAACGGGTCAACTTTGCTTGGATGTTAATGGAAGTGATGTTGTTTGATTGGTTTTAATTGATTTAATCACATTATGAATATGAAGGAATTAATGGAATTAAAAGTGAAAATGAAGATATATTATGGAAGGTTTCGAGAGGGTTTAATTGGAAATGCATTGGTTTAATTTAGTTTAATTCAATCAATGGCATTGGATGAATTGTAAAACCCAAGAAAATTATAATTTTCTGAAAAAGGGTAAAATGGTAATTTCGGTCAAAATCAATTATAGATCTGATTAATGAAAGCGATTTGTAGTTGGAATTGTTTCCCGAAATCCTAGCTACTACGTCAATTTCGTCGAATTGAGAGCAGTCGAATTTCATGTTTATCGAGAGGGCAGCGGGGTAGTGGACGCGCTTTTGAGTGGCTCAGAGGTGCCCACTTGCGTGTCATGTGCGAGAATTAGTCAAACATGAACTCAAGAGTGTGGGCCATGGGTGGACACATGGCGTGATGCCATTTGATGAAAATCCGAAGCCAGGGGATAAGTATGGATAAGGAAATCAAGGCGACCAATGGTGGCTTGACATGTGTAACATGAGAGGGACAAGTCCTCTTAGGCAGCTCTGACAGGTTTTGGGAGAAAGAAAAAGAGAAGAAAGAAATGGGTGCAGAGAGAGAGAGTCCACCTTCTCTCTAGAATTCGGTGTCAGGGTGTGGGAATCTTGCGGCCAAAGAGGCAGGAACCCTTCACATTTACCTGAAGTATGCGTGGATACTAGTTTTGTGGAGTTTCGACAAACTTCGGAAGGTAGAGGTTTTCTCTGTTGATTTAATCCTTTATTTAAAGGCAGCTGATGGTTGGAGTGTTTAGGTAGAAATGGGCGTGAGTTTAGCCTCGGGTGGGCGAAGGTGGGTGGAATTTTGGGCGGAGTTCAGGACAGCCAGGTTCAGGAGTGGGGAACTACCCAACTGGGTGGGGTCTTATTTGTGTGTTGTGATGCTTTGGACAGTATCCAATGAACTAGAATTTTGTTTGGCCCGTGTGGTAGGTTTTGGTGTTATTACGCCACTTGGAAAGATAACACTGTATTGTGTAATTTTGTTAATATATGTATCGCGTGTAATGCGCCAGATTGATATGGGTGGCATGTTGCATTCCAGCATTTGCAAGGCACCCTAGAATAGTAAGTCGTGAGTGCGTGACATGGTCATCGGAGGTTGTCCCAACGATAAAATTTTATCGCGGAAAGATTCATCGGAAAATTGTGTTAGGAAATGTCCAACAATTGTGTCGGAGAGGCAGCTGGGTGTTTGGAGGATTAGCCGACAAAATTCGCTTTCGGAGGTTTGTCAAATATTTACTGCTTGGAGGTTTGCCATGAATAAAACATATATTTTTTGTTTACAGGAAATATGGTTTTCATATCAGCATAAGCATGGAGTCGGTGAGGAGACTCGAGACATGGATTAATGAACATGTAGACATTGATAGAATCATGAATTCACTTGGTGTGACTGTGTTTTTCATGAGCACTTGGGTGGGAGTAACCGCCGCAGAAGGTTATCACTACTAGGCATTGCTCACTTGTCGAAAATTATTTGGTACATGGAGTGTTGAGCCGGCTTCACTATAGGTCTCTTTTGAGAAGAAAGCGAGCATGTGGCTTGAGCTATATTTTGAAAAACATGTATTAGAATTCTTGTTTTGATATATGTTTTTGATTAAGAGTGATGTAACACAACTCTTGAAGAAACTTTATTACTGCATCTTATATAGTTGGAGATGCTCTTTTGGTGATATGGATGTATGGGGTATGGCCATTTTACTTTAAAATGTGTAGATACCATTGATATGAGGCACTTGCAGGGTTTCCATGAGGTTGTGGGTGTTAAAGGATGACACAAAGGGAAATGGGCGTCACGAGCTTAGTATTATCGAGCTGGGTTCCCAAATACATATAGTTAGATGTCGAACCACTGAGGTTATAGCTTAGTATTAAGGAAGTTAGGTACATCTCTCCTGCGATTTACCTAGGGCTTGATGGGCAGGGTTAGATGCTGTTGGACACTAGGATCGAGAAAATATAACCCCTAAGTTTGAGGTTTAAGGTTTGTTTGAGGAATTTTAAGCAGAATGATCCAGGAATAAACAAAAAAAAAAAAAATTTATGGACAGTTGTTCTAGTTTTTGAAATAAATAGGATGTGTTTTGTGGAATTTTGGAAGATTATTCCAGTTTTCGCACAAGGAAAAAGAGTTGTAATTATGCTCTTTAAATTGTGAAATATATATAAACAAGGTTTATATATTTTTTTGGTAGTTTGGAGAGTCAAGCTACTGCATCTTAGGAGTAACAGGTTTTGTAGAGGCTATTGGAAGACTTTGAAAAAAAAATTATGTTGGTTTACGGTGTAAAAAGGAAAGAAATAATAATAATAATTTTTACGAGGGGTTACACTAGAAGATATGAAATTTTTTTTCTTTTTTTTTACGTGGTTTACGTAGGTGAGCGAGGAAAAAAAAAAAAGAAAAAGTGTAGGAGAGGGCGGGATGGACTGCGCTCATTTTCCGGTCCCAGTTTGCAGCGGGCGGGGCATAGGCACGTGCCGAGGGCGCGGCAGGCACGGCTGTGCGGAGACGGCAACATCACACGACACTACGGCTTTGATACGACCCGGCGCGCGTGCAGAGCAGGTGCCTAGCGCGCCGACATGGTTTGTATCGCGACACGATTTTTGTGTCGCGATAGGAAGAAGCGGCGACGGATCGACCCAGCCGCGAGACACGGCGACTGCGACCGCGACTACCCGACAGCGTGGTGACACGGTGTGATAGCGCGCGACGTGCGCGTGACCTGGGCAAAGTGTGCTCTCGATTAGGTCTTGGGTGTGCGCACTGTTCACATGAACCAGTTTTGAGACAGTGCACTATTTAGGGTCACTGTTTGGATAACTGTTCATGGACACTATTCATGAAAACTGTTCAAAGGGTTTAAAAAAAAAAAAATACAAAAAAATAAAAATTTTGTTTGAGTATGATTTGATATATGGGATGTTTATCTTGCATTACCTATGAATGCATTGACGTTGTGTATGATTTTTTTTTTCGGTACGTGAATAGTGTCTCGGGGCTGTATTTACGCCCTTAGAGACAATTCATTAAAACTCAACTTGACATTTGACATGTGTAGATGGCTAGTCGCGGGGACGTGGGGTCGTCCCGCGAGGTACAAGTTGGGAACACCACAGTTTTTGACCGAGGCGGGCGCTGCGTCTTTGTAAGGAATTCACAGCTGCTTTGCCTTTGTAGGCCGCGCGAGTTGGGGAGGCAGGGGAGGTCAGGAGTCACCTCCAAGATTCGAGTCGAAGTCATTCTCCTACGTTCGCAAGGGAGAAGATCAGATGGTGTGACCCATTGGACTATCTGAGGTTGAGAAGATATTGGAGCGATGAAGATTACCTCCGGAATACGACGAGATCGAGACTAGCTGCATTTCGGCCCTAGAGGCGAGGGCCAAATGTTGTGGAGCGGGGCGAGACCTCCTAAGGACTAGAAACCAGTAACTTGTGGCGGAGTTCATGAAAAAAAATTTGTTCATGGGCGAGTATTTTCCGACCCAGCACTAGATATCACGAAACACAGGAGTTCCTCGAAGAAGCAAGGAGCCATGCGATGGAGTATGGCTAGATTCACGAGTTAAGCACGCCGATGGCGACTATGTGGCCATAGATGCGGCGAGGTCGGGTGAGAATGGGTGAGATTGTCAGGGTAGGATTGTAGGACTCCACCTACAGGACATAGACTCTATGGTTGGGATGACCATGACCATAGAGAGGGAGATAGAGGATACACGAGGCACTTTCAGGATCACGAGTGTCGGTGGCAAGAAGGAAGGAGTGATCTTCTAGTTCACATGGGTTCAGGCGCGACCATCTGAATTTAGGAATGAATCGAAGTTGCGATCGAGTGAGCAGATGGTGTGCTTCCATTGCTGCGACGGGACATATGAGGAGGATTGCCCCGGAGGCGGGGATCCCGAGGTTTGAGGCAATGCGATCCCAGTCAGCGGTGGGAGCGAGAGCGGATCTACGGTATATTCCTTCACCCTTAGTATAGATTCGGGGGCCCCGATGTCGGTCTCTACTGGGAGTTGCGGGCACCTCCCGACCTGACGGGCGAGGAGGCGGTCGTAGGGTGAGCGGAGGATAAGGCCACGGGCGGGGGCCGTCGAGTTCGAGGCGTGTCCCACATGCCGTCACATCATCGATTGAGCCCATAAAGTAGCCAGTCATACAAGGTACGTTCTTGCTATCTCGCATATGGGCAAGAGTGTTTTTTGATTATGGTGCTTCGCATTCATTCATTGCTGCATCAATTGTGATAGAGTTGGGCTTAGAGGTTGAGGCCTTGGAGGAGCCTTTGCATGTGAGTTCTCCCCTAGGGATTAGGGCGAGGATAGGGATGATATGTTGAGGTTGCGAGCTAGAGATCTCTAGGATTCTGCTTACAGTGGACTTGAGGGTTATGGACATGTCAGAGTTCGACGTCATCCTTGGGATGGATTGGTTGACGACATATAGAGTCGTCATCAATTGTGAGCTTAGGAGGGTTACCCCTTACACATAGGATGGTACTCATGTTACGTTTTAGGGGGACAAGCATGATATATTGCCCCAGATGGTGTACGAGTCTAGGTGTCATGGACAGTTGGCGAGTTGGCTAGCAAGCCTTAACTTGGAGGATGAGGTGAGACCGGGCTTGGATCTACCTCGAGTAGTCTGCGAGTATGAGATATTTTCCGGATGAGCTCTGGGATTACCCTGCTGCGGCGGGGTGTAGACTTGTATCGGGATTTACACACCTGGTACCCGCCCATCTTTATGGTCGCATAGGATGACACCGGTTGAGTTGCGAGAACTCGAGTCCAGCTCTGGGGATTCTTGGGTGAGGATTTATTAGTAGAGGCTTCACCCATGGGGTGCTTGCCGGTTACATTTGCAAAAGAAAGAAAGACGGGACCTTCGTGCGACTAAACGATTGAAACGGGGGTTCACGATCAAGAGTGGTACCCATTGTCGAGTTGATGACTTGTTTGATCGGTTGAGAGGAGCGTGAGTCTACTCCCGAAATAGACCTTCGCCTTTGGTTGCCACCGGTACGAGGGGTTAGGAACGGGGATATCCACACAAGACAGCGTTGGGACGCGTTATGGGCACTTTAAGTTTACAGTGATGCCTTTTGGATTGACGAACATGGCAGTAGCATTCATGGATCTCATGCATAGGGTGTTCCAACCCTATCTAGATTAGTTTGTTGTAGTCTTTGTGAATGAAATTTTGATCTACTCCCAGTATGAGGAGGAGCATGAGGATAATTTGAGGGTTATTTTTCAACTGGTGAGAGACCATCAGCTGTACACTAAGTTCAGTAAGTGTGAGTTTTGGCTTACTGAAGTGAGATTTTTGGGACATGTGGTGTCGACAGGGCGTGTCGGTTGACCCGAGAGAAGGTCGAATATGATGAGTGGGGAGGCTAGAAGTCAGTCTTCGAATACGTGGTTCTTGAGATTATTTGGGTATACGAGGAAATTCATTGAGGATTTCTCTTGATTAGCGACACTTATGACCAGATTGACCCGGAAGGAGGTCAAGTTTGATTAGGATGACTGATGCGAGGAGGCATTCCAGGATTTGAAGAAGAGGCTTACTTCAACTCCTATCCTGATAGTCACAGAGAGAGGACAGGGGTACACAGTGTATTGTGATGCCTCGAAGGCCAGATTGGGACGTGTTTTGATGTAGTCCGGGAGAGTGGTAGCTTATGGTTCCCACAGTTGAAGAATCATGAGCAGAATTACCCCACACACGATATGGAGTTGGCGGCCGTAGTCTTCGCCTTGAAGATTTGGCGCCACTATTTATATGGCGAGTAGTTCTAGATGTACTCAGACCACAAAAATCTGAAGTATATTTTCACGCAGTGGGACCTCAATATGAGGCAACGCAAATAGATGATCAGTCTGAGAGGACCATACAGGTGTTAGAGGACATGCTGCGAGCATGTGTCCTGAATTATAAGGGTAGCTGGGAAGAACATTTACCCTTAGTGGAATTCGCCTGACAGGTTGTCGGGCGGTATACGGATGACACCATGAGGCATTGTATGGGAGGCCATGCGGATCATAGATATGTTGGTGAGGTGGGAGAGGCTCCATCGGGTCTGATGCGATTAGAGACACCTCAGAGAAGGTGAAGCGATACGGTGACTTCTTCTCACGACCTCGGGCCGGCGAAGAGCTATCTTTGTGTACGGCGTCGACCCTTAGAGTTCGAGGTTGGAGATCTCGTCTTCTTGAAGGTGATGCCTATCAGAGTGGTCGGGGTTCGTGGCCGCGAGAAGCTATCGCCGAGGTTCATTAGACCCTTTGAGATACTTGAGAGGGTAGGCACTGTAGCATACCAGTTATCTTTACTGCCCAACATGTCAGGTTTCCATGAGGTATTTCATGTCTCCATGCTCCGGAGGTACACTCCAGATCCAGCTCATGTAGTGGATTGGGGAGAGATTGAGGTTGACACATATGGGACCTTCGAGGAGGACCGGTGGTGATATGGATAAATTTGAGATTGGGTTTTTGTGACGTAAGGCTAGGTGAGGCTGAGTGAGAAATGCGTGGCAACAGTGGAGTGGAGGAGAGCGACGTGGGGCTGAGGACACGATGCGGGCCACCTATCCTTCTTGTTTAGGGATGAAGTCACGTGGTTTTGGTCGTTTGTGCTTAAATGACTAGTTTGCATGCATCAGCATAGTTACGTTATATGCATGTGATTTGTATCAAATAGATTGTGCGGAATTTCGAATGAGAAATATTTTTAAGGGGGGAGAATGTAAAACCTGAGAAAATTCTAATTTTCTAAAAAAGGGTAAAATGGTAATTTTGGTCAAAATCCGGAATTTTTCTAGATCTCGGATGATGAAAAGGAGTTCACCGTTGAAATCGTCTCGCGAAATCTAGCTACCACGTCGAATTCCAAGACAGTCGAAATTTCACGTTTATCGAGGTAACAGGGGTAGTATGGGACACTTGACACATTTTGAGTGGCTCAAGAGGTGCCACGTGTCATGTGCAGAATTAGTCAAGCATGTGAGGCTCAAGTGTGGTAATGGGTGGACCTGTGGCATGATGCCATTTGATGAAAATCCCAAAGTAGAGGATAAAGTGGATAAGGAAATCCAGCGATCGATGGTGGCTTGACATGTGGCATGAGAGGGCCGAGTCCTCTTGACGAAACTCTCCCAATGGGATTTTGGGAAGAAAGGAAAAGAGAGAAAGAAATAGATTTTTTAGAGAGAGAGTCCACCTTCTCTCACAGAATTCAGTGTCAGACTAGTTGAATCAGTGACTAAGAGGCAAAGTTACTCCCCATTGTAAGAGCTACATGTGGATATCTGCCAGGAGTTTCGGCTCCAAAAGGAAATTTTCTCCTACATCTAATCCATTTAAGAACCTTGTTGATGGTTGAGTGTTTGGGGCCGAAATGGTCGTGAGTTTTCTTCGGTCCTCTGGAGCGGACCGGGGCTGAATTTTTCGGGCGCTTACAAATAGGTTCGCATGTTGAGATTAACTTTGGGTGGTCTTATTTGTGTGTTGTGATGCTTTGGATAGTATCAATGAACTGTCGGATTTTTATTGGCCCATGTGAGCCGATTTTGGTGTTATTGCCATGAAAGAATAACATGTTGTTGTGTGTAATTTTTGTTAATATATGCATGCTTGATAAATTAACATGAATTGTTGTGAATTGACATATTGCATTTCACATGCATCGGGGCACCCTAGAATAGTAGGTGTGAGTGCATGACATGAATTAAATCAGAGGGTTGTCCAAAACAATAAAATTTTATCGAAAAGTTGTTCAAGAACGTTAAATTGTCCACAATTCACGTCTGAGAGGCCCATGAATTGCTTCTGAGTTACACAACAAATTCACCCTTCGTGAGGGATTGTCCAACGATTTATATCTGAGGGTTGCCCGCAAATAAAAACAAATATTTTTTGTTTGAAACGGTTTGCATACATGGCGAAGCTTTGTGTAAGGCGTGGTGAGGACTCGGTGATATGGATCGCACATGTAGACATTCGAGTAGAATCATGAATCTACCAATGTGTCATTGCATGAGCACTTAGGTGGGAGTAACCCATGTAGGGGTTATCACTACTTAGGGCATTGCTCCAATTCCGGCCGAGGGAAAATTATTTCGTGTACAGGAGGTTTAATGAGACGACGTCACTGTAGGCCGCCAGAAGAAAGTCGACATGTGTTTCTAAGTATATATTTTGAAAACATGTATTAGAATTCTTAATTTTGATATATGTTTTGATTAAGAGATGTAACAACTCTTGAAACTATTGTAGTAGTTGATTATCTATTGGTGAGTATGGAATGGGCTGGGCCCCGACATGGCCATTTCCATTTCATGTACGAGTCCTCGTGATATGAGACATTAATGTGTTTTCCGCCAGTAGTTGACGGTGTGGTTAACGACCCCTGTGCAGGGGCATCACATGAATTGTTAAATGTAATTGTTGAAAGAAAATGGAAGAAATTGAAGAAATAATGATGAATGTGTGACATGTAGGATTAGGCCACCCTAGGAAAAGTATGGAAAAGTTGAGTTTCAATTGATTTTAATCAATTGGAAGTGGGTAAATGCCTAATGGAATGTATTAGAATAAGTCAAGAAAAGAATTGATTAAGGTATAAATGTAATTTTAAGTGGTGAAGGGTATTATGAGTTTTTCTACTTTTAAGTATGCTGGGGTTTATTTGAATTAAGGCTTGTAAATACGTTGTTATGAGCCTTGACGAATTGGAAGTGAAGTGGTTGCTGAGATTTAGTTGAATAAGAAAATGCTTAAGGGTTGCTTCTTAATTTGTCAGAAAGTATATTATAGTTAATTAGTTTAATTAAATATATGATTAAGGTAAGGACTATTAATGGATTTGGATTATGTGACTGTAGGAGGAAAGTGATTAAGGACAAAGGTGGAGGTGAAAAGTTTTTAAAGGAAGAAAAAGGGCTTAAATAACTAAGGTGAGGGTAAAATATAAATCTTTATATATATATATATATATATATATATATATATATATATATATATATATATATATATATATATATATATATTAATAATGTTTACAAATTTTTAGTATGTTTTCATATCTATTTTATAAATGTTTAAATGAAAAGGAAATGTAGTTTTTGACTTTATGTTGAGAAAATATGAAATGATTATGGTTTCCATAGTTTTATAAAACATGATTTATGGTTCGATATTAAATGAAATGTTTTTGAATGAATGTTTAAATGAAAAAGCAAATGTGGTTTTCTTGACTTTAAATTATGTTGAGAAAATATGAAAGGATTATGGTTTCCATAGTTTTATAAAGAATGATTTATGGTTTCCAAATGAAATGAAATGTTTATGAATGTATATTCTATATATACATGTTTATATGAAAATGTTTATGATTGAATCCATGGTTACCCTATGTTACAAAGATAAAGTTTAAAAGAAAGTCGACTAAAGTGCTTTACGCGTGCATGGTACATGGGAAAGGGATAGGTTTTTTTTATAGAGGGAAGGGAAGAGTGATGCATATCGCCATGCACGTGAAAGTACCTGGGTAAGTTATCAACGACGATATGTGATTTATTCAGACAGTGCAATGGTATTTTAGTTGAAATGCACGACATCGGAGGTCTCCTTTTGGGCTACCTGATCGTGAAGACCGTTTACCTGAGAGGTTCTTTCATGGGCCAACAGTGGTTAACGGTAGGCGGGTACCATTGGATATGACGGATTCAAAAAAGAAAAAAAAGTAAAGTAAATGTTTATTGAAATGATATGTTTATACAATTGTTTTACACTTTGTATTTGAACTATATGGGAAAGAAAGTAATAAATGTTTATTGAAATGAGATGTTTATACAATTGTTTTACACATTGTATTTGGACTATATGGGAAAGAAAGTAAAGTAAATGTTTATTGAAATGAGATGTTTATACAATTGTTTTTCACATTGTATTTGAACTATATTTAGAAACATTATTTTCCTATGAATCAGATTTCACTGAGCCTTTAGCCTTCACCCTTCTTTCCAAATGTTTATAATATGTTTTCAAAGGCAGACTCCACTAGTAGTTTGAGCATCCTCCGCCCAGCAGTTGATACCTCTACCTCATGCGATAACTACTTTTGAAATGGCAGACCTTGTTTTGAATAACTACTTGTGCACCTTTATTTGTAATGTATATATGTTTTAAATATTGTTACATTTTTATGAGTTTAGAAAATGATTTAAATTTGATTTGGAAATTTCTTATGTGGACTTGATGTAAATTGAAGAATGTGGAGTAAAATGAATATTTTTGATAGTAAAATGTTTTATTACGTGTGTAAGGAAATTGGGAGATGTCCAAAAAACAGAGAAACTTTTGCCCATTTTTCTCAGTCGTTTAATCGTATAAAATTGTTTAATGTTAAAAAAATAATATATATTCTCCCACCATAGTTGCATAAGGTTTTAATGGAAAGCGAATTATATAATGAGTTCGCTCTACGATTCACCATAAGGGTTTAAAAAGAACAGCTTATCAACCATAAGAGTGCCTGAGTGGTCCCTGTTAGGAAAAGGAAACTGGTTTGGTCCCTTCAATTAAAAATAAAATTTGTTTTTCCAATAAATTGATGAATGGAAAAATTAAATTTTATAGTAAAAACAAAAATATTTTAGTTTCTCTATTCTAGCTAATATATCAAAAATTCTAATGTTAACTTCTATTTGGAATAAATCATTAGCCTTACCATAAATGATTGATGCATATTTCAATTTGAAAGTTTTTTTTTGACAACTAAGAACTTTGTTACAATATAGTAAATTATCCTCATTATGAATCAAACCTGGGATCCCTCCCCTAGATGTCCTTCCTTTTTAAACTTTGAACACTGAGTCAGGCATGGGACAATTTGGAAGATTAAGCTCTTCACAAATATAAATTACTTAAATATAAGAAATATGGTTTTAGGAATATCCTATGATTAGTACTCAAAAAGTGCTATTTTGAACCCTATTTAAGATAGGTTCTAAGTACTTTTTGTGTACTAATCATATTAGTTGTCGATTGACACGCAGGTCCCTTTTTGTACTAATGATTTATTTCGAGATTGTTTGTGGGTAGTTTATGTTTCAAACCTATTCTATCATATCAAGCTAGGCATATGGTTGAGCTGATTTACATCGAGTTCGTATGATTTATCTTCATTGTATCAAGCTGTGAATGAAGAAATCGATCGAGGAGCAAGCAGAGCAAGTAGGGGCAAGAAGGAGGGGCCATGCAGATAAAATTCTCGCCATTGTAGCGAATTTTACATTATAGCAATTCTCGCTACATAGCGATTTTCGCTATTGTGTTAATTTATATAATAATTCATCACAATAGCGAAATTTCGCTATGTAGCAAAAATTTCACCTGTAGACAAATTCTCTACTCCTTGTTTTTTTTTTTTTTTTGTGTACAAACGACCCCGTTTTTGTTAATTTCATTTCTACCCTCACTGTAATTATTCTAGTTTGGTTAGATTGAGATTCTAATATGTTTGTAAGGCTATATAAGCCATTTTCTCTCGAATTTGTAACCTAACTTTAATTTTGCATCCCAAAGATGGGCCCCTATTTTCGCCCTCTCACTTTCTCTCTTTCTCCCTCTTTCACTTTCGGGTAAACCAAACACACCCTTTGAGACACAACTCAAAGGATGTTTGGCTAAAGCCTCTAAACCTTGGAAGAGGAGGGTTGCTAGGTAGGCTAATGATATGTCGCAGTGGATCCTCTCAGATTTCACAAAGGGTGTATCATGTATTTATGTTTCAAACTTTCAAACTAGGTTTAAAAGCTATTTGATGTACTTATTGTCAATACTTGGCAAGGTTTTAGGGTTCAAAGGTATTCTTAGTGTTGGGATACGCGACATCCATTAGTTGTCATTTATGAGCCATTGGAAGTAGGTTAAATGCTTGATTTCAACTTCGTGGAACATTGAATGTGCCTGGGTGATATGCTATGTTTCAAAGAGAAATGGTACTAAGGGTTAGTCTTTAAAGTTAAACAAACTGCTTTGGAAATGACTATAGGTCATCTTCCCTAATCGCGAGGTCAACCCGAGGACACCTTTGGGTAACCCTATCATACCAAACTAGTGGCCCAAAACTCGGGCTGACTTCTTTACATTTGAAGTTTCTGCACACCTTCGCTAGCATATAGTGAAAACAACCACTATTTTTGTACAAATCCAAAATCCAACAAAAGCCTCACCATTTTGGCTTCATTACAAATTACTGTAAGACGAAAAACCCATCCTCGTGGTTCGCCCGATCCTAGAGCCGTTTATACTACAAGAGAGTTTACACGATAAAGAGGGAGTAATTTAGGTAGCAATTTTGTTGATTCATAACACCACCGGGCACGATCAAATGAGAGCGCTAATGGGATGGTGCCTTATTACGCATGATGAGTTGATGAGTACTGTAATCCTCACAGGTACTGTGCACTCCAAACTTCTCGCAGAATCGTAATCACTAGAATTTCAAGTTTTTTTCTCAAAGAACATCGCTGGGCTGTTTTTATTTATTTACGATGAATGTCACTATTTTATTAGCTTTAGCTTAATCGATCTGCAAGCCCGCTTGTTCTGCTTTTTCTTTTTGCTTTAAGGTGTTTATAACACTGATAGAGATATACGTAGATCAGAAAGAGCACACCAATTGAACAAGGTTGTGAAGCTGCACACGTTGAGCAAATGGATCCTAATTCGAAGAACATCAAAGCCACATAGAAGCTCCAGTAAAGTCCCACATCATATAGGTCAATGAGGGACCACATACTAATCTCTCCTAGAGGAGTGCACTTTCCCAAGATCATACCAATTCATGATGATGTGGTAGTAAGACCCATTTGATGCCCTCGTTTAATTTTCAAGTGGAATGAGAATGAAAACTATATACGATGTTAGGAGTTCGAGAAGTTTGGCACAACCTTTAAAGAAGGTGTATCCTATTATGGGCTTGCTTAAGCCGAGCATTTCATCGACACTAAAAGAAGGCCAAGATTTGGGCTCCACCACCAGAGGCCGAGAACAATTAGGAATTAGTCAACTTCAAGTCAATTTTTAAAGAAAATTTTTATACAAACTAAGACCAGTAATGTTTTTGGGGTGAGGAAAATCTATGTTCTATTTAGCCTACGATAATGAGAAGTTTTATCGTTGTTTGAGAGGTTCATGGAGATCGCTAGATGTCCACCATGGTTTCGAGATCGATGCCAGTGAATCACTTTTTATGATGTGGTATGTCTCCAGCCATGAAGCAACCATCGGAAACCATGTGTGGGGAGGGGACTTCGAGCAAGCACCCGGGATGGCTTTCATGGACTTTTGAACCATGTAAACAAACATCCAAGGCATGGGATGAATGTGTAATCCAAGAGAGGCCTATGATGAGGACTCAACCCACCTGTGGGAGGCATTTGTGCAATTTTCAAGACACAGAGATGAAAGAAAAACAGACCACTTTGACCCGAAGGTCGAGGAGCTTCAAATGAGAAATCGCGATGGCGCAAGCAGTTGATTGAATTGCCTGCATCTCACCAAATTTTATTTTAATCATTACCAAGCAGCATCTTGGGAGCATTGTCAATGGTTCCTTCAAGGAGGATTTGATGCAAGAGCATGCCCATGTCTTAGGTCAAAATAAGCCACCACAAATGCCCGTATGGCAACACCCTATAACTCCTAATTGAGAATCATCCAACCTATCATGGAAGCCAAAATCCCCTGCATATGTTCCCCGAGGAGCACAACGCTTTAGCTCCATGCCGAAGAAGCAGCTATTAGCCCCACCTTCTCTCTCCTGAGCAAGCACTCAATTTACAAGGTAGTAAAAATGTGAGGTTCAAAATAATGTTCAAACTAATCGGAAAATTGAGACAGTAGAGAGTTCACTTAACAAGAAAATAGACAGTATGCATTCTGAGATCTCCAACAAATATGACAACTTGCAAAGTTCCATTTCCAAGTTGTCTAACCAGCAGCAGGGTCCTGAAAAAGGGAAATTCCCTTCCCAGACACAACAAAACCCGAGGGGAATGCATGAGATATTAGTCTACCAAGATCCTAATGCAAGAATGATTAAATGTGCCAATAGTAACGCTGGAGAAGTGGTAGAGAACTAAGATTCATGCAGTCCTGCACACCTGCTACAAAGCTCCTGCCGTTGGTCGAACTACCAGAGGAACAACCGGAAGAGGCAGAGTAAAACACAAGCAAATTCCCCCTCCTTTCCTGCACTGCACTTCGAAAAGAAAAGTCGATAACCAAACCCGAAATTTTAGAAGGCCATGTAAGGTGGAGGTTAACATCCTCTCCTCGATATAGATCAAGCAAGTCCCCACGATGCAGCTTTTTTTAAGGACCCATGCATCTGCAAAAAGAGGCCTTAATGTGAATAAAAAGGCCTTGACCATAAGTGAGTACCATCATTGAGTCCAAGACTCGTGAAGTATAAACATCCCGGGGTGTCCTACAATCTCCCTAACATAGGTAGACGCTGGTGAAAAGCGCATTGCTTAGATTTTTGGGCAAAAGGTTAATCCAGATCACTTTTCCACATATACCAAATAGGTGAAATCTTTGAAGCTAATCACACTTGTATCATTCTTTGTCTTGAAATATAATAGGTCCACTCAAACAAAGGACAAATGCTGAGGATGTTTTGATTCAGTGACAAATCAACCATCAAGGATTTTGTAGTGTGCTGATATCGAACAAAATGCAAGAAGCCAACCACGCACAATCATCCCGGAAGGCCATTTTCGCCACTTCCAATGCGATCATTAATTGTTGGAATTGGGTGATGCAAACTAACCTTGGAAATATGGGACCTTGAGCTCAATATCTTCCATCCGGAGCAAAAAGCATATGCACCAACAGGGAGAGAATATGTTCCAAGAGGTTTGTGTTACAGAGGCCATCTTTGTAAAGAACATAAAATGATTGCCATGTAAGATTTATTAACTGTGGAGTTGGTCGACAAGAAATGAAGACCACATTTCGGGAAGGAGCCATCATGCAACTAAAAGGTTACAGTTTTACTCTACTTCCTGTGGGTTGAGAAACAAGGGTCCTCAATAGCTAGATCTTAAGCCCTTAATTTATTGAACGCCATGCATTTTTGGGAGGAAAATGCATCAGTCTGTGAGTGATTTCTCTCGCCATTACAACCACATGTGGAGGTTAGTTTGCTCCAAATTCTCCACGTGTGAACAAGAAAAATCTGATAAGATTCTCGATTTGAGTTGCATCAGCCTGGGATCGATGCACCACTATATTTATTTAGAAGAGAATTGAAAGCGGCTTTAATAGCCATGAGAGGATGAATCCGTATAATGCAGTGTGGTACTTAGAAAGGGAAAGTATTGAAATTGCTATAAGCTCACATCATACACACCCCATATCCGATAAATTTCTCGGGTAAGTCCACATAAGTAGCCTATAAATCAGGTTACTACAAGTGCCCAATGAGAAAGGAGAGAAATGCCCAACCGACTTACCATGCCACCGGAGGGTATGGTAACGACTACGTATATCAATGAGGTGATGAAAGGATCACTCTTCCCCTACCCTTCATTAATTGCCGAGAGAGTATCAAACATCCTTCACGGCTTAGATGATGAGACCCGCTACTTCCGGGACGAGATCGGCCATAGATGATCTGAAAAGACCACTTTCACTTGTCCTGTTATTGTTTATGAGGATGCCCTCGTTCTATGCAATGCCTTACCACTCAATAGATAGCCCGTGATGTAAAGTGATATGGTGGAGTGTATTATGGAGGTTTATATGATGACATACAGCGCATGAAAGTCGATGAATGCCTCATCCATTGGAACCGGTCCTCCATGAAATGCATCAAAAGAAACCCAGTAACAAATTGGAAAATGCCATTTTATAAATCAAGTATATATCAGCACATCATTTCCATGTGAGAAATTGAAGTGATAAGGCCAAGGCAGAATTGATCTGAAATTTCATCTCCTAATAATAAAGATGCGCAATTTGGGACATGTGTGTTTCTATCGCAGTTCATCCAAGACTCTTGGGGGTCACTGTTTCACAAACTCCTTGAAAGATCCAAGTTTAATGGGATGCGAATGCCAAACAAAGGTCTGAGGATCTTAAGGCATATTTGACTATGTTAACACCATTGTGAGAGCCCCGATCGCACTTGCCTGAGGTAATGCGAATGCTAGTGACCTGGCTGGTCGGAGCGCTTCTAGACATGCAGGAGTAAACCGTATATGTGGTGTATTATGCAGCAAACTAAAAACAGCTTCCAGAAACTACACTACTGGAGAAAGAATTGTTATAGTGGTCTATGCTGGAGTTAAGTTCACCTTGTCGATCAGCCTGATAGCTGTAATCAAGGCATCATTCAAGATATTTAAACATCTACCACAAAAAACAGAATTCCAGTGGCCTTGGGCTGATACATGGGTCCTTCCTATTGCTGAGCTCTAAACATCCAGATTAGAGAGATATGAAGGGTGGGAGAACTAAGGTCACCCACCTTCTCCAGATTAATCAGCACACACAATCTACAACCCTCCCATATTTGATGAATTTCCAGGAGTCTCTACTATCATGAGTATAAAGACCACGGTATGCCTACATCGCTAATTTCTTTTTCGGTAATGAGGTACCAGTAAGTGAGAAACACATGACAAGAGAAGTTTTTCCCCATGCTAGTTCACGATCATTGGGGAAGAGCCAGATTTTGTTCAAGATTGTTCACCGATACGCGAAATAAAATGGCGAAGAGTCACGGAGGAATTTCAGCCAGCCGCCATGATAGCGTGCGAGGGCATTTCAGCCACGTAAAAAGTCATTGCGCGCCGATTCGCTTTATCGTCACTATGTTAAATGCGTTTGCACAATCGGCGTGCAAGCAGCAGATATGCTAAAGATCTGAAAGATTTCCACCGTCACACGATCTGAACCCCATTTCGTAGTTGAATTGTTTGACAAGGGAACATCGACCTACGGGACCATTCTACTTCCTTCGGGCTATGCTCACATCCTTGTGGGGTGGAACTACGTGGTCCAAGTGGGCTAGTTAGTTCCACGAAACAATTACAAAGCCGCGCTAAAATCCTTCAAGAGAATACTTTCTGATTCGAGTTCCCAAAGCAATTATCGCGATGAGGTTCTCACTGTAATAAACTCCATAAACCGCTTTATTTAAAAAGTTAAGCTCGATAGCCTCCACAAATGCACTTATCCACGGTGCCATGAACACCATGACTCCATTGACGAAATTCAAAAGCACCAGTCATCAACCACTACCAAGAATGATGAATGATTACTTAATTAAAATACACCAGAACACCTTAAATAGTACTCGCTAGTCGCTTTGATGTTTAGGTATTTGTGTTACACTTAACCGCCGTGAGTTAAATGCGGAACACGGAAACGGTGAGACCCTATAAAACTTGGCACAAATATGTAAATTGTCCCAAAAGGGCTTAAAAGTTATAAATTGAAAGACTATGGGCCACAAACACAATTTTGGGAACTTGAACATAAATGTCAAACATAGAGGGACCTTTTTGCAATTAGAGAAAGCTAACCCAAAAATGGGTTTTATTTAAGGGCCACGATGGCCTACCAAACTTATGGATTTAAAGACCACCTGGTTCCAAAGTGGCAAAGAACAAACCGTAGCAGAAAGTTAGAGAAAAAAGAAGAGAAAGAGAAAGGAAGAAGAGGAGAAGAGCCCAAAGCTAAGATCAAGCCAAAAAGAGATGGAAACTATGGATTTTAGCATGTTTGGTATGTAAATTACTAGAGTATGGATTGCTAGGGTCGCTGAAATACTTTATTTGATTCTACTTGGGGTTTTGCTAGACAAACATTCAACTCAAGATTTAAGGAAGTTTGGCTGAAAAGCCCTAGTTGATAATGAGTATTATGAATCCTTCAAAATTCCAAGGATTTGTAGAATTGGGTGAATTTTGGTATGAATCCTAGGATTCTTTTTACAAATTAAAAGTGTTTGTGGAGTTCTAAAGAAGATTCCATGTTAGTTTTTGATTTAAGGATGCATAGGAGGATCTAAGGATGAAAGTGTATAGAAAAATGGGAGAAAATAACGACACTCGCACTTTTCGAGACTTGAACAAGTACAATTTGAACTTTGTACCGTACAATTTCGGTTATGGCTTGGCTGCTGTACCTGCATAACTTACGAATTTTATAAATCTTGTTCTCGTTTTCATTCGAATTCGCTTTATTTCAGCCATAACTTCCTATTTCTATCTGATTTGAGTGATTCAAGTGGCTACGTAAAACAGACTTCAAGGAGAACCAAACTTAAAGAGAAGGTATCATCAAATTCTGACTATAAGTGGTCCAAAAATCCACTCAAAGGGAGGATATGTGCAAGCCACCCTAAACAGAAATGCCTTGAACATGGAGCATCCGGTTGTTTCGGACGTAACTTGAGTCTTGCAGGTTCGACTGGGTGATTGGTTGAAGAACCCTAGTGCACCTAGGGAATTAAAGGAGTATAAGGACATAGTGTCAAAATATGAAGTTAAGACCCCGTAAAAATGAGTAATACAAACAGTCCCGAGTGTAAAATTGGTAAACCGACTAGGTGGCATGAAAATGCCATAACTTGAGTTTAGATGATCCGATTGGAATGATTCCAATTTCTTATAGCACACTCTATAGAGGAATAAGAATATATGAATGAGGTGTGATTTCATAGACATCATACTTTACATGAAGTGCAGTACAGGCATGAAACAATGAAAAATAGAAAATGCAAGATGTATAGATGTGTTCATGAAATACGAATATGAATATGAAACCGAATATGAATATAGAAAGGCAATATTCAGCACACATAATGTGGTTAAGAATGCCCCCATGATAGTAAGTTATTGAACTCATATAATTGTAAACCGCCAAGACCCGCTTATAATTGACATGGCACTCGTTACGTGGGCAAAAATGATAGTACTTCTGCAGATTTCCGATTAGTGCGACTAAGATCTCCTCACCTGTATGTCGCAACATTAGCTTCGGGTACTCTCGATTAGTACTGGGTACTCCGATTAGGTGCGACATGGCACTGGCTGCTATTTTCCAGACTCTCAAAGCTGTGCTACAACACCTCGCATCGCATCAGACCTTCTGCAATTTATTGTGTTGTGTCCTAATCATTCCAGACACGGTCTATAGGCAATCTAACAATTATATGATAAGACTCGAATAATGAATAAGAAATGAATATAGTAAAGATCTGAATGTTCTACGAGTACCTCTCAGATATGTTTTGAATGTACCTACTGCACATCCTGATAGTTCCGTGAGTACCTACGCGGCACCGCATTTGCTCAGAGTACCCGCGGGTACTTTTCAGACACGTAGATCTCCAGAGTACATACGGTACTTTTGTATATCAAACCTTTCCACCCTCGGTGTGGTCCAAATGGTGTCCAGAGAGGGCCTACGGGCAATTCGATTCCAGAATAACATAAGTCCAAAGAGCACCCAAGGGTACTCGACAATAAAATAAGGTTCGTAGTACCCACACCCTCAGACAAAATAAGTATAAGTTCCAGAAAATAAGTATAAATCCACGACCTACGGTGTACTCCGTATAATGAATCAAGTGATCCGTACCTACGAAAGACTAATGTCCGTATCCGTGATAAGTCCCGATCCGACCTTGTGGCGATAAGATCCCGACCCCGACTCATCGTGACCTACTGCACCTTCGCAAAAGAATAAGATCCGAAATACAAGAATCAGCTTCACAGAACACAAGTATAAGATCCAAGACAAGAATAAGTCCCAAATATAAGCTCAGAAAGACAAGTATAAAAGTTCCGTGAATATACGGACCAAATATAAAGTTCTATAATACATGTATAAAATCCAAATACATGTACATGTCTGTGAATACCAGATAAGATCCGAATACCGTAATAAATCACAGAGTACAAGTAGAAGATCCGTAAGATATGATAGGCTCAGAGTACAAAGTGGCAGATACGGCATTAATGTAATCACTGCATTACCTAATGTATCTCCGTATAAGCTCCGATAATGATAAACTCCGTGAGTACCTACGTACTCCTCGTATAAGTAGGTATACGTTAACCCAGTTCTCACATTGGGATATGAGTACCAAATACGTTGCACGTAACGTACATTTGATCAAGTAAAGTACTCACGGGTACCCCATAAGATTGGGTTCCGGCAATCCAAGATACATTCCTTGCACTTCGTGATACCTACGTACCTCCGAACAAGTGTAACCCGAGGATAAGTATAAGTTCCAGAAACTCCTAATGAGACCCGAGATATAAGCTCAAGACAGATAATGAGAAACTTAATAAGAATAAGAACCAGATCATGATAAGTATAAGACCCGATAAGAATAAGTTTGTCATGAGGCAAGTATTCAATAAGGATAAGTCCGCCATAAGTGTAATTCCCGAAAGTATAAGATTGTTATAAGTATAAGTTCAAGATCGCTTATAAGGAATCCGAATAAGCATAAATATGGATCCTATGGGAGACATAAGTATTCCGTTAGTGCCATACAAGTTGATGTAGACTATTTGATGACACAAATAGAACTAATCAAACCCGAGAAAATCATGAGTATGTAAAAGAGATGAATTGGATGCCTCAAGCACAGATATGTCTAAATTTGCTCAATATGATCCGACTGCTATATATTGGTTTATATGATTCATGATGATTTTGATATTTGTTTCTCGGTTATAAGTTTATCATGATTCAATAAATGCATGTGCATCAAGATAGTTATATAAGATATTCTTAATTAAGCGCAAAGCTTAACTGGCTTAATCCGTGCAGGTACAGGAGAAGAGAGCACGAACATCCGCATACACCGGGCTAACATTAATTTGTAAGGGTTCACTACATGTAGGTTCCTGTGCTCGATTTGAAATGCTATGGTTTGTATTTAGAAATGGGACTCAAGAGTATGTGTGTCTAGATTTTGATGGACACCACTCCTGGTAGCTCCCTTAGTATGTATATGATATTTGGATTATGTTATATAAGATGTGGGCCATACCCACAAAATTCGCTTTGGTAAAAAAAAATCAGGTAAAGAGTCCCAAATTCCGAAGTCTCAAGACTCGAACTCTGCCTGATCCGGCCACCCGGTCGAACCGGTTTCCCCAGGTGTGACACACCCATTTACCGCGATGTCCCCGCATATGAAATGCAATTATGCCATTCCATGCCTATACTACTATATATGAGATGAGTACTATATGGACATTTTGAAACGCGTACACACATCATGCATCATTTGGACAATCATATCAATTAACATACAATTTCCAAATAAATCACACAATACATGTCAACATATTATACACACATATATTGACATCTACAAGTCATCACCAATCAAGCAATGACTTACATTATACTCTAGGCTTAATTATGACACCATGTCCACAAATAGCCTACAACCAAGCCATGCAATGGCCTTGTTCATACAAAAATACATCACAAGGAAAACCATTAGAACACATAATTTCAACCAAGTATATCACTCAATTCAAGAAATGATATACTACAATCATATTCCAATCGTGGCAAAAATCTGGACACAAATCATTAAACATCCTGCTATAGCAGTCCCGAAAAACGGACCATAACTTGTGTTATAGAGGTCCGATTTAGGTGATTCAAAAGCCTAACATCAAGTTCTCAGATAGAGTTACAATTTCCTTATGATGCTAGTCCAAATTTCGCTTTTCCCCAACCAAAATCAGTCCCAAAATATGGATAGTACGTCAAGGAACATGGTACTGTGGCGCCCGAAACGGACCATAACTTGGGTTATAGAGTTCCGATTTGGGTGAATCCTAACATCAAGTTCTCAGATAGGGCTACAATTTTCTTGAAGGATACTAGTCCAAATTCTCCATTTTTCTAACCGAAAATAAGCCCAAAAAACTGGACATTATATAGGGTCAAACATGGCACTATTCCTATAACCCATTAATTTTCCGAATAGCCCCTTAGGGAAAAAAGGGCCAAACAGCCCCTTTAGGGCATTAAAGCTCAACCAAACAACCCCTAGAATGGAAAATAACCAAAGTAGGAAGAATCCTTACCTCTTGAAGCATGAGCAACGGCCTGAGGAAGTTCCAAACACTTCCTTAACCCAAAGCTTTCGACTTCCCGAAGCTTCCACGCGAAACCTTGGCGAAACTTAGAGTTTCGGTATTCACGAAAAGTAAAATTCTCGCTGGCACAATCCGACGGAACCTTGGCCTTTGAAAGACAAATCAATTCGATCTTCAGAGAGATTGCAGTGAGAGAAGGCTTCCTATACCCCCTTCCTCTTCACTCTCAAGCACTGCATCAGAACTGCTTTTATTCCCTAAAATCATTTTAACCCTTTTTGTTTAATCCCACTGTTGGACATGTGGCCCATGTCGGGCCACGGTCCACGGTCTGCCCAGTGTTCGCTTATGCCCCGAAACAATTTATTTTAGTCTCAAATTCAAGTTCAATTAAATGAAAATACTATTAATTTTTCACTTTCAGATTTTTTTTCTCAAAATCCCATTTCTGTCCACTTACACCGATGCTCCCAAAACTGAATAGAAAAATCTTACCGTCTTTAACACGTAAAATTTTCTGGGTAACTAGATTTTGTGTGATGAATCCAATGGTGAAGTTTTTTTTTTTTCATCATCCGATATCTAAAAATTTTTCCACGCTTCCCTGAACTATTTCAGTAATTTTACTATTTTTGCCATTTTTCAGAAAAATTAAAATTTTCCAGGGTTTTATAACAATGGCTGTAAAACTCGTCTATTTTATGGGACTTCCAAATCACAGGATGCAAATAATCGATGACTAGCCTAGAACAATCAGGTAGTTCTCCTACATTATAACATATTCCACATTTAATTTCTCTTACTTCAGGTAATGGGAAAAGTTGTTGAACCACATATATTATCTACTTAATTGTCAGGATCTCACACAAGATGTGAAACCTCGGGACAAATACAATTTTTCGGAAAAAGGGCAAAACGGTAATTTGCCACTATAATACAGGTTAAAACTTGAAATTTTTCTAAATATCGGATGATGAAACAGACTTCACCGTTGAATTTATCTCACAAAATCTAGTTATCTAGCGACCTCATTTCTGACCTAAAGACAATTTAATTTTACGTTTTTCAAGATGTCGCGTGTTGGATACTACAAGTGAATGCCACATGGCACCATAGGAGATGGACTCATGGCATGATAGCCATGTGGTGTAGCAAGTGACAATGACACTTGGTTGAATGGCTCACATAGAGCCATGTGTCAAATGGAGAGAAAAAGGGAAAATCAAATGAATAAATAAATAAATAAATAATATTAATTGTTGGAAAGTCAAAAAAGCGAGAGGGCTCATTTTCGGGGGAGCAAACCCAGAGTGTGCAAGAGAGGAGGAAGAAAATTTAGAGAGAAGCTAGAGCTCTCTCTAAGATCTACGAGATCGATTCAATGGGTTTTCGGTCTGAGCAAAAAAGTTCATCTATGACGAGCTACGTGCGGGCATCGAAATCGAGAGTTTCACAAAGTCCAAGAGGTAGGAAGGTTTACTTGACATCTAATTAAAAGCCATTTAATGGCATAGGTTTTCGGTGCTGAATGGTTATGTGGGATTTAGTCCTAGTATTGGATTGAATATTAGGAATTTTGGACCAAGCCCGAAGGCTGGTTGAATTTTGGGACTGTCAACAAATCGATATAAAGCATTGAATTTTCAGATCGTTTTTGGATAGTCCCCGGACTAAAATTTTTGGGACTATTACGGTCAATGTGATTTTCGTAGTCCGACTGACATGGATTTTGTGTGTCGCTTTTTTTTATGTATTGCTTATTGCAAAAATTTGAAATAACATGTTGGTTGTGATCCCGAACTCGGGTTTTGTTCATGTTTTGTCTCACAAGGATTCGTGACGAATGGAACCAAAAATGGTTCATGGCCGTGAAGGGACCGAGATGTGCCTTGTTTATTTGGGTTCGAGATTTTGACCATTTTGTGTGTTATTATTGGAAAAATAAATAACATGCTGTCGTGTGAAAAAATCATGTTAATATGTACTTGCTTGATGTATTAACATGAAAATTGTGATGACTGAAAATTACATGTAGGAAATATAATTATCCGGAATTTATAAATATTGTGCATGTAGCATGACATAGCATGAAATGGCATAAATGCATTTCATATGCATGGTAACATCGCGTCAAGTCAGGTGTGTGTGCATGGTGTTGGTTATTCACAATTCTTGGTGAATGTGTGGTGAGCTTGGAAATGGGACAACGTCCAAAATCGAATGACTCGTGGTGGTTGTGTAAAACAATACACACAAATCACGTGTGCTCATGAAGTAGGATGGGGCGATCCCCACCAATGTAAAGACCCAAATTTTATTCTTGGTCAGACATATGTATCCAATGATGAAAGTTCGCGAAAGTGTCGGAAGGCGTGCGAAGCCTGCTTTGAGAACCCGGAAATTTTCAACCCAAATAAACACACGGGATTTGATAAAATTCAAATGAATATTAGAGAGTTGTCCAATGGGTTAAGTCATTGGGTGAAACACCAATGACTGGTTTTCACACTTGGCATTACAGGTGTGAGGGAGTCAGTCGGGACTCGGGTTGTGGGCATGAGGAGTCTCATCTCATGCATGACATGTAATATTCCATATAGAATTGTATTATTTATATGGAATGTGATCGGGTTCTTTTCTATGGTCGTCATTGCATATGCATTTTAGCGGGAGCTCTTTGTAGGAGAATCAATTTTTCTATCGAGCATTGCTCACCCCGCTTGTGGGACCCCATGTATATATGGGTATGTGGAGACGACGCTCCACGAGGTACTTCGGTGATTATGAAGAAGGCCGATATGTGCCTTGATATTACCTTGAGTAACATTTTGTAAAAATATTTGGCAAAAGAATTGTAATTCAAATTTTGGGAATATTGTCTAAATAGTCCGGTATGTAATTATGGTAAGAGGGCAATGATCGGACTCTTATGAACTGTAATTAAGAGTTTTATTTTCATATTTTAGATTTAAATGTGAATGAATGGGTCTTGGTAAAGGGATGTACATTAGGATATAATGTGATGGACCCTATAAATACTATCAAGAGACCCTTGATGGGCTATGATTATATTGTTTGACAGTCAGATGTTGAGGCAAAGCTCTAACAAAGGAGACTCTACCTTATTTTTATGGTAAACAGGATCCCGATAAATAGAACACAAAGAAGGTGGTATCTGCAAGTTACCAACCAGCAAAGAATCTAAGGTTGTCAACGGGACCCTCGGATTTAGTGTAAAACCCGAGAAAATTCTAATTTTCTGAAAAAGGGTAAAATGGTAATTTTGGTTAAAATTAAAAAATTTTCTAGATCTCGGATAACGAAACGGACTTCACCGTTGGAATCGTCTCGCGAAATTTAAATTTACCACGCCGGACTTCACACCCGAGACGGAATTTTACGCTTTTCGAGGCACCGGCGCTTCGCTATTTAAACGGCTTCAGAGAGACATGTGATGTGACAAAGTCACCACTACATGTACCCATGTGACACATGTTGCATGATTAGTGAGATGATGTGGAGATGAATGGCTTAGATTAAGCCACATGTGTCAAAATCTAAACTATGGATAAGATGAAATTTTGAAAAAGTTTAATAATATACAAAACAAATGAATTCTCTCCAATTGAAAGCAAAAAACGCGGTAGTGAGGGTGAGTTTCAGATTTCAGAGAGAAAGTGTGACTTCTCTA
The DNA here is from genome assembly GCA_016808115.1 of Tetrastigma voinierianum. Classification (NCBI taxonomy): domain Eukaryota; kingdom Viridiplantae; phylum Streptophyta; class Magnoliopsida; order Vitales; family Vitaceae; genus Tetrastigma; species Tetrastigma voinierianum. The sequence continues at coordinate 29,684 of JAEQBH010005955.1, forward strand.
GATTTCCCGCGCTCAACCGCTGGTTCCCGCCTGAGCAAGAAGCAAAGTTGTTCCACGCGGAGGGCCACGCGTAACATCGATTTCCTTGTGGAGTTCAAACTCCAAGAGGTAGGGATCTTTTCCTACTTGGTTTATTCTTCAAGCAAGAGCCATTTATGACGTGGGATTTGTTGATGCCCGAAGGTCGTGTTATCGATCTCAAAATCTTTGAACCGAGTGAAGAAATCTATTTCAGGTGGCCGGAAATTAAAGGTCAATTCGAGGGTTTCACCGTTCACGTGATTGGTTGTGTGATTTTGCGCCAAGCAGCGATTCAAAATGAATTGCTTGGATTGTTATTAGCCCATGTGAGCTAATTTTGGTGTTATTGATTGTGAATTGAATAACATGAATTATGTGAATTAATTATGTTAATATATACATGAGAAATATATTAACATGAATATTTTGGAAATGACATAATGCATTCCATATGCACCGGGCAACTTAGATGGAAAAGGAGTACATGATGCCGGCTGAAAATAAGTGTTAAAATGAAAATCTGGTCGGTAGAAAGGAATTTCAAGGAAGATTTTCGAAGAATTGCTCGAGAGTCAGTCTAACGCTCATCTCTCAGGCAATCATGACTGCTTCGAGAATTACCCAAGAATTCACCTCGAGGTTGTCTAATGTATTTGTCAACATGGGTAGTAAGTTTTTCGGTATCAAAGCTTTTGTTTTGAAAACTCGTATTTTTGCTCAGACGGCACAGTATGTGTGAGGAGTCGCAAGGCCTCGAGACATGGATCGCATGTAGACATTCGGGCAGATCATGTATTTGCTCGAGTGTGATTGTCGGCGACATGTGCACTTAGGTGGGAGTAACCCATGTGAAATTATCACTACTGGGATTGCTCACCCAAGGGATCATTATTTCAAGTAATGTGGAGGTAATAGAGGACGACGCCACTAGAGGCCGCGTTTGAGAAGAAAGCCGATATGTGGCTTTGGTAGATACTTTTGTATAACATGTATTAGAAACTCTAAAATTTAATATATGTTTGAATTAAGAGTGATTTATTAACTCTTGAACCATGTAATATAGTTGGTTGGGATATATTTTGTGAGTATTGATGTATGGGCCCAAGTGGCCATTTTACTCATTTTTATTCGTATGTGGACCCGTGTGGCCTGCGGTAAAATGTCGGGATTGTGTTGTATTTCGGGTGTAGCCCCCTGCACAAAGGAGAGACTCCTGCCCGATTTTCGTGAGTGGTGTCGAGTAACACGAATATTCCGCGGGTTGACGGGTTGTCAACGGACCCTCGGGAAATGGGGCGTAACATTTAGGGTGTCACAGCTTGGTATCAGAGCTTAGGTATACTAATACCCAGGACTCGATGGGCATGAGGTTAGATAACATTGTTAATGGCTCTAGAAGCTAACACGTTATTATGTGATATTGTGTTACTCAAGCACCGCAGTGCCTGCACATGGGAAGAATGTATATAGGAAAGACGAACAATAGGGTTAGAAAACATAACCTTAGGGTTTGAAAATGAGCATTGATAGTTTGGGAGGTTGAGGTCATTGGCCAGTGGCATATACACACCGATTAGATAAAGAAATCTGGATTTCGCTCATTGGCTGTGTGGGTAACAGTCGAGGAAGAAAGAAGGCGTAGAGGTTGTCCATGGGAAAATGTCGACCACCACACGTGTTTGACCCAGAGCCTTTAGAGAAGGCTATAGGTGCTACCGGTTGACATCATTGTGCGGGCGGCGCGTAGGCTGCTACCATTGCATGGACTGGTGCAACGATTGGGCGAGAGAGGAGCAGTACTCTAAGGGTATCATCTTCCTCGACATACATGGAGAGGAGGGGACTCGATAGTCGAACAACTTTGGCCGTTGAAGAGAAATAGATGACGCCCGAAGCATCGAGCATGGGTGTGACTCTTCCAGAGGAAGGGGAAATCAATCTTCTTCTAGCTCTAGGAAGAAGAAGAAGACCTTAAATGCAGATTTTAGGGATAGGCGGTGCTGTAGGGGGCTAAGGCCGGCCAGGGCTTAACTGCCAGAAGAGGGTAAGATGACATGCTACCATTTCCGATGAATGCCGAGGCACGTGAGATGGGATTGTCCACGAGGATCACCGGAATTATGGAACATAGCCCGGTCCGATCATCCTGATGCAAGGACGACGCGGACTAAGGCTATTCATTTTCACCCTAGTGGGGCCGGAAAGGGGACCCGAGTCTCAAGTCTGGGGGTCTTGCACCGGGCGCGCCGCTGAATGAGCTAGAATGCCGGAAGGTATGGGTTGAGGTCGAGGCAGGAGCTTCCGAGCGGAGATACTTAGGACCGGGGGTGTGTCACTATGTTTCCTGAGTGACGCTGATCAGTCGATATCTGCAGAGAATATTTCCGCTCTCACAAGAGTATTGTTTAAATTCGGATGCATCATATTCATGCTTATTGCTGCATCTTGTGTGAATGTTTTAGGCTTAAAGGTTAAATCATGGGAAAGCCATTACATGTGAGTTCTCCACTAGGGATTAGGGTGAGGATTGATTAGATATGTTAAGGATATGGGGATTTAGAGGAATTTCGGGGGATTACGCTCACGATGGACCTTCGGGTAATGGACATATAAGATTTTGATGTCATTCTCAGCGCAGTTGGTTGATGGCACATTGAATTAGTCGTGATTGTTGTGATAATATGGGAGGACCTGCGTGGCACACGAGGGTGTGACTTTTGAGATAAGCATGATGCTTTTACTCGGAGCGTATGCGACTCAGGATGGCGGGGGGCAATTAATGGGGCGGCTAGCAAGCCTTACCTTGGGGGCGGTGGGAGCAATTGGGATCTACCTGCGGGTATTTTGATGTAGGATGTTTTAGGGAATGAGGCTACGGGATTACCTCTACCGCAGGGGATGTAGACACGTATTGAGTTACACCGCAGTGCATTAAAGCCCACTATTTCTATGACTCCTCATAGAATGGCATCAGTTGAGTTACAAGAACTCAAGGTCTAGATACATGAGCTGTTGGACAAGGGTTTTATTATGGGTTGAGGTCGAGGTGAAGACTTAGGGCCGATACTTCGAGGGGGACCCGGGGGTATTGTCTATGTTGTGATATGAAGGCCGACACTGTGATCAGTCGATATGTGGTACATTTCATCTCTCTCACAAGAGTGTTCGTCGTAATATCATCATTCATCACTTATTTGCTCCATCTTGTGTCCAGAGATCATTTTTAGGCTTAAAGGTTAAATCATTGGGAAAGCCATTACATGTGAGTTCTCCACTAGGGATTAGGGTGAGGATTGATCAGATATGTTGGGATTGTGAGTTAGAGATCTCAGGGATTCTGCTCATGGTGGACCTTCGGGTAATGGACATATCAGATTTTGTTGTCATTCAGCGCGGACAGTTGATGGTACTGCCCGGGTGGAGTCGTGATTGTGATAACCAGGAGGATGCGCGCACACACGGGATGATACGACCGTGTGAATTTTGGAGACGAAGCATGATGATTTACTCGGGCGTGTGCGACTTCGAAGATAAGCGCACCGCGGCGGATTATCGTACGGCTGGCAAGCCTTACAGCGGAGACGAGGTGAGACATGAATTGGATCTACCTCGGGTAATTTTTGAGTATGAGGATGTTTTTCCGGATGAGCTATGGGGATTACCTCTGCACAGGGATGTAGACTTCTGTATTAAGTTACACCCTGGTACGTCGCCTATTTCTATGACTCCTCGCCAGAATGACACCGGACCAGCCCACAAAACTCAAGGACAAAATCTCAGATCCTCTAGAGGCGTGTTGGACAAGGGGTTTTGACTTAGATTGAGTGGAATGACCTGTGTGAGAGCATTCCATGAATTAAGGAGGCTTATAATCACCTTCTGACCAGTCCCGGAAAAGAGGACAAATTACGCGGTGTATTGGCGGAAAATGCCTCGAAGGGCGGACTTGGATGACACGATCACGGAGTCCGGGGAGGGTTGGCAGCATGGTTCGAACAACTAAGAATCATGGCGAGAATTTACCCACCACACGCCTTGGGTGCAAGGTTGAGTGGCCGTATCTTTGCCTTGCGGGCCCGCGACGCAGCGGTTGCGAGTTTGAAGGTATATTCGAGACCATAAGGAAGTGAAGTATATTTTCACACGGCGAGACCTCAACGTGAACGCGCGGAATTGATGGAGGTAATACAGAGGATTATGATGACTTCACTTTGCATTACCATCTGGTAAGGCAAATGTGGCGATGCGCTTAGTCGCGGGTCACGGGGAATGTAGCGGTTAGTGTAGCTCGGGAGTGGCGAAATGCTGAATTATGGGGCGGTTGAAGCCGATCGTGATCGGGTTGGTCGTTAGGGAGTTTGGTGGGTACGCCGTCCCTATTGAGCAGAGTGATTGAGTCTCAGGGGCAGGACGTAGAGATATCGTCCATTAGTGACCAGGTACAGTTAGTTATGGGTGACGAAGGTTGGGCCTTCCACACAGATGGTAGTCTTTGGTATAAAGGGTGGGTTGTGGTTCCCTAATTGACCGCTTTGAGAAGAGAGAGGATCCTCGGGGTATTCCACTTTCTCGTTTTCTATGTATCGGTGGCATGAAGATGTACCATGATCTTCGTTGCCAGTATTACCGAAGCGGGATGAAGTGACACGTTAGAGATTTTGTTCGGTGGTGTCTAACGTGTCAGCGAGTGCGCTCGAACATCGAGAAGCCAGCGGTATTCGACCATTGGAGGTGGCGGAGTAGGGTGGGAGAATGTCCGCGATGGTTGTGACCCGCGCCACGGACAGGAGGCATGATGCGGTATGGGTGATAGTGGACCGGCTCACTAAGTGTTACATTTTTGCTACAGCAATCGCGGATGACTTCACAGCGGAGTATGTCGGTTGGCGTATTCGAGGATTATCCGGGTACATGATGCCCGGTGTCCATAGTGTGGACAGAATCCCCAGTATGGCACACTTTTGGAAGAGTTTCTAGAGGCTATAGGGATGCGGTGGATGATGAAACGCGCTTTTATCTAAACCGATGGTGATCGGAGAGAGGACCATACAATTTTAGAAAGACATCACTGGAGGCATGTCCGTGTTTGGAGTCTTAAGGGTAGTTGGGATGAGCACCCTTGAAGTAGATTACTTCTGACTCAATGGTTATCAAGCGCGATTACTCTGAGATGGCACCCTATGAGAACTTGCATTATAGGAGGCCATGTACCGTCTCAGTTGTTGTTGAACGAGAGGTGGGGCAGGTCCATCGCTGGTCTGATTGATTAGGAACACCTCTAAGAAAGGTGGGTTTATGAAGCGTCTTCGCCTGCACTTCGCATGAAACCAGAAAAACTCACCGCCCAGCCGAGACGGCGTCGGCACAAGTTTGAAGAGGGTGATCATGTCTTCTTGAAGGTGATGCTAAGGAGTGTGGTTGGGACGATAAGCGGAGCTAGGGTCGAGGTACATCGGACCCTTCGAGATACTCGAGAGGGTGAATATAGTTACATGCCGGTTGGTGTTACCGGCCCAGCTATCCAGGTGTCACGCGGGATGTTGTGTCTCCATACGCCCGGAGAGGTATACTCCAAATCCAGCTTCCATTAGTAGTGGATTGGGGAGGGTGTTGTTGTTGATGGGACCTTCCGGAGGGGCAGGATGCGTATCATGGATAGCTGGGATTAAGTTTTGCGACACAAGACCGTGAGGCTAGTAAAGGTGTTGTGGCAGCACCGGTGGTGGAGTGGAGAGGAAAGCGGCATGGGAGCAGCGGGCACGATACGTGCCGGTTATCGCTTTTGTTTAAGGATGGGTGTGCGTCTTCTTAGTCGTGGGATTTCAAGCCGATATTTCATATACATGTTGATTGATATTGCATGTATGTGTGAATTCGGGCGAAATTCCTTTTAGGGGTGAATGTAAACCGAGAAAAAATGCAATTTTTGGGAAAAAGAACAATAATGACTTTTCACTATAGTACAGGTTAAAATCTAGAATTTTTCTAGATCTTGGATGACAAAACGGACTTCAACGTTGAATTCATCTCTCGAAATCTAATTATCCAAGCCGAGCTGTTGGAATTCCAAGACTGTCGGAATTTTACGTTTTTGAGGTGTGGGTGGGTTGGATACCGTGAATACCACATGGCACCATAGGAGAGATGGACAGCACATGGCACTTGGTTGAATAAACTCACATAGAGCCATGTGTCGGAAAGAAAAAGGGAAAATCAAAAAATGAATAAATAAATAAATAAATAAATAAATAATAGATTAATTAAGTGGGAAAAGAAGTGAAGGAGGGGCTCATTTTTGAGGGGAGAACTTAAGCTTAGGCCGGTCTGTGCAGCAGAAGGAAGAAGAAAATTCTAGAGAGAGAAGCTCTAGCTTCTCTCTAAGATCTACAGAGATCGGATCGACGATTTTCGTCGGAGTAAGAGGCAAAGTTCATCTATGCGACGAGAGTTACGCGTGGACACCGAAATCAAGGAGTTTGATCGAGATCGAGGTAGGGAATTTTCCTACTTGGATTATTTCTAACTTTAAAAGCCATTTAATAGCATAGGTTTTTCGGAACCGTGGCGGCAGTTTGATTCGAATCTAGATTTTGGGACTAAATATTGAGGAAACACAGAAGCTGTTTCGGAAATAGTTGAGCTGGGTTTTAAAGGCTATTTTCGAGACAATCGAGACTAAGGCCGAAGCGTTTTGGAGCGATCCGGGCCGAATTTCGGGGCGCTTCGAGATGGATTCGGACTAAATTTTTGGGATTGTTTTTCGGGCCGGTTCGAGTTGAATTTTGGGGCGTTTCGGGCCGATCCGGACATGATTTTCTGAGTATTTTCGGGTAGTCTAGGGCGATGCCCAGGCGTGTGTCTTTGTTTTTATGTGTTATTCTGAAATTTGAATAGCATGTTTGTTGTGATCAGGATTGGGTCTCAGGTTTCATTGTATGTTTTGAAGTATCGCGGTAAGTCGATGAAGCGGTGGGCGAGCGGAATTGCTATGTGAAAGAGACCGAGAGGTGCTTACCTGACTTTGGGTTCGAATTTGGGCCATTTTGTGTGTTAACTGTTGGAAAAACCATAACATGTTGTTGTGTGAAAAAAAAAAAAAAATCATGTTAATAATATTAACTTGCATGATGTATTAACATGTAGAGGTAGTGAAATGAATCAAAATTACATGTAGGAAGCTCTTATAGTATCAGAATTTATAAATGTGGCGGCAGCAGCATGACATAACATGAAATGACACCAATGCATTTCATATGCCACCGCGGTAACATCGTGTCCAGTCGGTGTGTGTGCATGGTGTTGGTTATTCACCATTGCTTGGTGAATGTTAATTGGCTTCGAGAAATAGGGCCAGCGTCATCGAACTCACGGTTTATTAATAAGCAATAATAATAATAAATCACGTGTGTTTGGGTGAGCAGATGGGCGAATCCCCCGCAGGTGAAAGATCCAAATTTTTATTCTTGGTTGAACATATGTATCGGGATGAAAGTTTCTGCGAAAGTGTCGAGAAGAGCGTCTCTTGGCTGCGAGTGAGATACGAAAAATTTGCAACAAATAAACACACGAGGATTTTATAAATTTCAAATGAATATATTGGGGTGTCGATGGGTTAAGTCATTGGGTGAAACACTAATGACATTTCCTATAGTGTAGGTGAAGAGAGTCGGTCCGAGGACTTCCGGGTTGTGGGCTTGAGGAGTCGTCATGCATGACAGTAATATTAAGTATAAGTGCGTGACCTTATGGAATGTGATTGAACGTTTCATCAGTTTGCCATTGCATGTGCATTTTAGGTGGGGTAGTCCTTGCCGGAGGCCCCTACTAGGCACATTGCTCACCCCGTTGTGAGGACACCATTTTAGATCTTGGGGGTGTGCAGGGAGGCAGGCGCTACGGGGCCGAGGCCGTGGTGAGATCGATGTGTAGCCAACGATATTACACTAGTAACATTTTTGTAAAAAAATATTTTGTATAAAAAAGAATTGTAACTAAATTCTTTTGGGACTGTGTCGTCGGTATGCAATTATGGTAAGAGGATCATAGTGGAAACTCTGGTACAATAATCGCGTTTTATTACTGCATATTTTATATTTAAATGTGGATGAATGGGTCCCAGTAAAGGGATGTATATTGGGGATATGGACAGATTGACCCTGTGGGGTCAATACTACTTTTGTTAAGACTTTGGATGAGTTATGATTATATTGTTATACAGGTTGTATCTTGGGTAGAGCTCCCCAAACAAAGGAGACTATACCTGATTTTTGTGAAAATATGGATCCCGATAAATGGGACACAACAGTGTGGTATCGGGTCACCCAAAATCCATAGGAATTATGCGGGTTAACGGGGTTGTTAACGGGACTCTAGGATTTGGGGCTTCCACGAGAACGCAACTTTCCGGAGTCTGATTCCCTCTTCCTTATAACCTATTTTTGGATTTTTTAAGTCTTCAATAAACCTTGCGGTCTTCTTCTACCTTCTGCCGTTCACACCTGGAGCATCACATATATCTCTTCGAGGATGCCTGAAACCCGATGAGCTGATGTTCAACCATCGGTCATCCCTTACATTTTAAAGCGAAAGAAGTGGCGATTGTCTGAATGTTGGCCGATAGCGTGTTGGAGCTTAGCCCTGATCCTTTTTCTTCCTTTGTTCTTTTGGTGAAAAAGGATGGCTCATGGAGACTATGTGTTGATTATCGGTCCTTAATTAATCCTTAAATCAACATACAATTAAGGACCGATTTCCCAACCCTGTGGTAGATGAGCTACTTGATGAATTAAAAGGAGCTTCCATTTTTCGAGAAGTTAGATCTTGGCGAGTTTGCCATCGAATCCAAGAGTAGTTCTTGAAGATGTTCACAACATCTTTCAAAATCATGAGGGCCGTACAGAACTTCTTGTAAATCCTTTAGACTTACAAATGCTTTCCATGAGTTCAACTTGGATCTGATATGTACATATTCCATCCCATTATTGCTTAAGTTTATATTGATTTTCTTTGATGATATTTTTAATTCTGACAAGTTGCTATAAGAGCATTACTCTATCTATGCTACATTTCTAAATACTTCCGACCTGGCTTTATTCAAGCAATCCAAGTGTTCTTTGGAAATCCTATTGTCACGTACAGGTATGTGATTTCCAAAGATGGAGTTTGACATTGGACCAATCGAAATTGGAATATGTCGCTTCGTTTGACGATTCGAAAAATCTTGGGCTTTAAGAGGATTTTTAGGTCTAATAGGTTACTATAGAAAATTTATTTGCAATTATGGGCTCTTAGCTTAGCCACTCACCTAACTCCTCAAAAAGGATACGTTTCATTGGAATCTTAATGCAAAATACAACTTTCAAGCTCCGATTTCCATGGTAACTCTAGGTCATATCTCTCTCGATTTGACAAAGCTTTATTATAATGGAATGTGTGATGCTTACGGAGATGGCGTTGGAGCTGTCCTGCTGAAAAGGTTTGACCCCTTGGCATTCCTCGGTGCATGCACTTTCTAAGGCAAAAACTTAGGTCGCGCCACTCGTTATGACAAAAATCTTTGCTTTGGTGATTGCTGCTTCGTAAAGTGGAGTCCTTACCTCTTGGGAGGCAGTTGAAAGTTCGCATAGTCACCATAGTCTTAAGTATTTCTTCTTGACGACAGGGGAATGCGGGCACCCCTCACAACAACGATGGTTGGCAAAAACTTCTTTGGCTATGAATTTGATGTGGAATATCAAAGTGGTGCATCTAATGGGTAATGCTACTCTAGGTTCTAGAATGCATGTCTCGTGAAGTATACACTGCTGACTAAGTCATATACAAAGGAGCATCATGATTCTCTTGACATTCAACACAAAATGCAACTCTTTGCTGTAGATAATTCTAGTATGAAGTCGGCATGACTTGTTATACTATAAGAGTTAGATCTATTTACCTCCCAGGAGTGCGCCGGGAATCTCGATTTTTAGGAGTTACATGCGGCTATGGAGACCATTTAGGCTTCGACTAACCTTGAAGCGCCGTGACACTGTGCTTTAGGAATAAACCATCTTTAAATAAAATTTTGTAAGAAGATGTGATAGTTGCCTACGGTAAATCTGAGAAAAATGCTTGTCCGGTGGGGAAACTATAGCCACTCCACATCCCATCCATGAGCATTTCGCCTAGCAATGGACTTAATATAACGCCCCAAAATACCCTTTAAATTTTTTTATATAATTCTATTATATATTCCGGGTATAAATTGAGCGACTTGGGTATTTTCGGGATGGTAAATGATGTTGATTAAAGTATGGCTAAAGAAACTAAATATTAAATGCTAAAATGAAGTGGTGAACCCGGAAATAAACCCAGGTGAAAAAGGGCAAAAGTGGAGGAAGATGTGAAATAAGGACACAAGAGTTATGATTTAGAAAAGAAAGAAATCTTAGGGTGATTAATGAGAATTTAAATGCAAATGGATACAAATAGTGGGCAAGCTAGCAATTAGGAGAACTTAAACCCGAAAAATGTCGGTTGCTAAAAGAGCCACCAAACAAAAGACCTTATGTGGAGCATGGGATATTTAAGACCAAAGGAGTGGTCTTGGAGAGCTCATTTTGAGCAAAAGCAGTTTTGAAGAGGGAAGGGGAGAGCTAGGGCTTTGCAAAGTGAGAGGTTGTGATTCTTTGCTCCCGTAAAAACTGAGTTTAAGGGGCTCAGTTGAAGAAGAAAGCGGCATTGAAGATTGAAAGGGATTTAAGGTAAGAAAAAACCAAACCACAACCTCCTTTCTACTTGTGTTTGGGTTTAATAAAACTGAATGTGGTATAAAAAGTGAATTTCTTGGATGGTTTTGGATTCAGTTTGAGATTGTTTGCATTGTTTAGATGGTTTTTTGGATTGGTTTGGAGGAGTGTTTGTAAAAGGAAAATGTTGGGTTTTCGAAAAATGCGGTCGAATTTTGTCAAGACCCTGTTGTTTTGGCTATAGATTAGTTATAATCATCCAAATGAAGTGATTCCAATTAGTAAAGAACCATAAGAGACATTTCTAAAGAATTTATAGAGAGGGACTAGGAGAAAATTGGCTAGGCTCCCTGAATACGGGCTTAAAAGTGGCTCGGGTAGCTCCACGAGGTTATGCTCTGTTTTGGGTATTGTTATGGGTGTTTTGATATAACGTTGAGTTTCACTCATCAAATTGAGTGATTCAAAATTATGGGTAAACTACTTCTAGGGGAATAATTTAATTGAAGGAGATTGTATACAAATTGTAGCTTGAAAATACCCGAATTTGTCCAAATTGGGTGACAGGAAGCAGTGCGAGTGCGCTTTGCAAGTGAGTGAATGCGGATAATAACTAGTTTTATTGATCAAATTGAGGATAGTTCTGGTTGGAGAAGAAACCCCTGCAAGAACTAATAGCTTCAAATGAGTAGGAACCATTACAATTATGGAGTTGGAACCTAGAGTGGAATAGGTAGATAACCAAGTGAGGCGGGCATGCTTGACTAGTTTGGCACGTTAAAATGCGGTAGCAGTTTAGGTGATCCAAATGAGATTATTACAATTCCTACTAAAAATAGACTCATAGAGATAAAATTTTCTTGAAGGAAGCATGAGAAAATTATGGCTCATGTGTCCACTAAAAAAATTGCAGTGAAGGGTATCGGATGAGACATAAACCTTGACAAAAAACTCTATAACCTACTAATATGTGGTGTCATTGTATTTGAATGGGGTTGACAAGGAGGAGAAAACCAGCATTGATCGGAATTCCAAAGGTAATCAAAGTGGCCGATTTTATTTGTTCTATTATTGAATTGTTTTGTTAGTTTGAAGAAATCAGATTGGCCCGTAATTTTGCAAATGTAGCTGTGAGCGTAATCGAAGCCGTTTATACAAATATGCATGTGTCTTGTATGTTTGCTTTATAAAAGGAATTTGAACGCCCTTGGTGATGTTGTGATAAGATTCGGTATGAAGGATGGATTAGTTTACCAATAGAGGTCAAATAGATCTTTGCGAAACGATTGTATTGATAGCTCGTCACTCCGATCGGCCGCCCGGTAGGATCGTATCGTGGTGTTCACTAATTGATTTTTTGTAACCAGTCAACAGCCGCCCGGGCGATAGCGTGTTATAAAACCCTTACCATCGCAGGCTTACAGCCCGGCGAGGTTTGTGCCGATGGTCGATATCTTATTGTATATATACTCGAACTTATAGGATTAAGGCCCAGTAAGGGCAAAGCAGTGAATTGATTTGAGATTGTGATAAATTGGAATTGAAAAGCATGAATGCGAATTGAAATGAAAAGGGTATTGTGAAATGCATGGATTTGATCAATGAACCATAAATGATTGTATATGAAATAAGTATATGTATTGTATTGACATTGATCATCCAAAAAGATCTAAAAGTTTGTTTAGTAAAACTGCATGATTTGATTTAAAGTGAAACCGAGAGAATGGAATTGTATAGAACCACATAGCGTGAAAATGCGTGTAGTTTTAATCTATGCGCGGGTACCGGATTGAGCAGGAAGCGAAAAAGAGGCGTCAGATCAGGAGCGTCGGAGGTCATAAGAAAGGAATACAGGGTATGTTTCGAACAAATGCATTCACCCCATATCTCTTTTTGAACATTGATATTTTGTAAAAACAGCTTCAACTTCTGCGAATATCTCTTTGTAAATCATTTGAAAAAGGAAGCGATATGCCTTTATAGTAGTGTACTTTGCATGAATGCAATGAAATGGGCTTACCCCCCTTTGGCAGCTTCCGCATATTTGTAAAGGATTTTTATGGCAGCGAGAGATTAATAGCAGCTACGACATGTTTTTGATAATGTGATTGAGTGACATTAGAGCAACCCGGACTCGGTTTGGACTCACCAAATGGGTCGGGCCGGGAAAGAGGTGCTACACTTAAAGAAGCTTGCCTGCAAGTCAGGTAAGGAAAGATACTATTTTTAAGTAGTGGTTGATCACCTTTCAGTATGCTCATTTCTGCATTTTTTCCCACGTCCATTTCTTGTGGTGATCGAGATAAAAAGTGTTTGTTAGAAAATTTTGAAGATGGTATTTTGCACTACAAGGCACTAAGTTACCGGTTGGATTACGCATTACCATCCTTGACCGATGAGTGTCGAGAGGTCATCAATAGATGTCTTGAAATTTTTTGTGCTACTTCATTGGTAAACGTCCATATGACTGGGCAAACTAGCTAACTTTGGAAGAATATTAGCACAATACCAATTTTCATTCATCCATGTGGAGATGATATTTTGAAGCTTGGATATAAGCACCAAGGCTTCTCTCTTGCATTCAGTGCAAACTCAAATATGGCAGTGGATGCCACACTTAACTAAAAAGATCAAATTACTCACTATTAAAGGAAAACTTAGAACAAGCCCAAAGTAAAGTGTATGGATGATCAAGGTGTTTGGAGCAGATTTTGAACTTTCGGTGAGAATTGGGTTTTCGTCTTGTAGCCTTACTCAGCGATCCTATGGAACACCAGATCGATGAAGTTAGCCCCTTGTGCGATTTGGTCTGAAAAAATCCTCCAAGCCTCTTCAAGGAAGTGGCGTACAAGTGGGGATCTTCGGTTGATTCTCAAATTCATCATATTTTTCATGTTTCTCAATTGAAGCTAGGAGAAAGGAAGGAAGCATTCCTAAACAAAATTTTATTAAGCGAAATTGAACATTCAATCATATTTCTGTCAGCAATACGTTAGCACAAAGAGCCGATCCAACGTCGAGAAGAAACATCAAGGAGATCTTTGATTGCAATGGGAAGCCCCTTCTAGCGCACAGCCACATGACATAGGCTCTTGAGCCTAAAGAAGAAAATTTTCCACATCTAAACCTTGTAGGCAAGGTTTTTAGGGGGCTTATTATATGAGTATATACTTTGGCTTTCGATCAATAACAAACAACTTTAGCTCCCGATCAATAATAAAAGCAATAATACTTTGGTTAAATCAAGAGTATATATATCTGATCTGGTTTTGAATTACAGTTTAACGCCAGGTATCTGATCGTGCGGGCTTTTCTTTGAACTGCCGATTATGGCGATTTGAGAGTTCCTTCACATAAGGACTACTATGAATAAAGCAGCTGCAGTGTTTTTCATAATACCAGGTTAGTCTTGGTTGTAAGTCGGATACTAGCCACTTATTTTATTTTTCTGACTTTCCTTCTTCATAGGCGTACGGATGCGAATCGGCTTCATAACCTAGTGGGGGTATTAAGGTTGTCGAACATTTTTAGAAAATTAAATTTTATATCTTAATATTATCATGCAACTTTTACATTTTAGACCATGAATTAAATCTTAACTTTACCCGGAAGGGAAAATAATTTTTATTAGGATTCAAACTAACAAATCTAACAATTCAACATTGACCAATTTCATCAAACTTTCAAGCAAGGCAACACACTCACTTCAGATCAAACAAACTCAAAAAAATCAAGCTATTAACACAAAATGATTATGTTTAGATAATCAATTTAAAGCATGGTCACTTAGGCTCGATATTTTCACCCTAGCAAAATTTAGCTATTATAAAATGCAAGAAAACAAATGCAAAAGGAAAGTTAATTGGGAATGTCCTCATAGAATTTTAAGTTGTATCCCATCTTCATTCGATAGACTCTTATTTTGTTCTTGTTTGCTCGGGATCTTTCTGGCTCCACTTTGGAAATTAAGAGTAAATGCCTCCCCAAGGCTGTATGTTTAGTGTCACTTAACAGACATAATTTGCCAAAAAATCCTTTATAAAAGCTCCTCTTGTAAGGAAATCCTCTAGCCACCACGTGGCGCTCCTCACTCATTATTCCTCCATCTCTTGTCTTCGGCCTTTTGACCATTTACTTTAAATTCTTTTCCTGAATTTGCCTTCAATGTGACTGCTCCAAAAAATATGACTAAGATGATTATATAAGGACCACTCCATCTTGATTTCAATTTTCTTGGGAAGAGTTGAGTCACGAAGTTGAGTCTCGTGCCTTGAGCTCCTTTCTCAAAATTTTCTGATCCATGCCATCTTTTAGTTTTGTGGATTGTAAATTCTAACATTGTCATAGAGATCATTCCTTAATTCTTCAACTCATTCAACTAGAGTAGTCTCTCTTCTTTTCACGGTTGCGGCTGATCAAAGTTTTGGTTTCTTAATTTCCCGCATAGCTTTGTGTTCCAATTCGAGGTAAATGACATGATTTTCGAAAACAGGCTTTGTATGGTGACATCCCGATAGGAGTTTTATATGGCTTGGTCTTATATTATTTTTTATAACATGCATCATTTAACTTCAGGAATAAATCAACTTCTGTTTGCATTATAGCTTTCTCTAATATCATTCTTTATCTCTTTATTGGACACTTTTAACTTGTCTATTTGATTGAGATGATAAGCGGAAACCAGCCTGTCTTACCCTTCTTACTCATGAGCTTTATAAAAAATAGCTTGTTAGAAAAATGACTTCCCTCATCACTGATAACTGTTCTTGGGGCTCCATATCTGTTCAATATGTTCCTTTGGACAAACCCACAACTATATTTGCATCCTTGGACAGGTAACAACTTTTACCCACTTGGATACATAGTCCACACAGTAAAGGAGAATGTATAGGGTTCGTAAAATGAGGTGGGAATAGTCCCATGAAATCTATTCCCTAGACATAAAAAATATGTACAACCAAGATTCCTTGTAGAGGCATTTCATTTCTTCTGTTGATGTTGCCCATTCTTTGGCATTTGTCACATTGCTTGACACATTGAAAGCTGTCTCTAAACAATGTTGGCCAGTAGAAACCAGATTGTAAGATCTTGTGAGTTGTCCTTTGTCCTGCAAAATGACCTTCATACCGTGCTGAGTAGCATTTGTTAGGAATTTCAACTTAGTCACTTTCAGGTATACACCTTTTGACAATTTGATCTGTACACCTTCTAATCAGAAGTGGGTCATCCTAGATGAAAAATCTAGCTTCATGTTGCAATTTCTTTTCTGGCCGATGTCTTGAATTCCTTGACCTGATACGACTAGATAAATTTACCAAGAATTAACTTTTGCAGGTAGGCGGATTTTCACTTGAAATAGCGCTCGTGAGAAAAACTCTCTTCAATTTTCAAGCCCCCTTATGCCTTTAATTGTACTTTCTATTACGGATAAATCGTTTGCAATCGTTATCACTCATTTTTATCCTTTATCTCTCGTCAAACTCTTGCGGCAAGCCCATTTGATCAATCTAGGATTAACATTTTTTTCCATTAAGTATTTGATTGCTGCATGGTCTATATGCACAATAACATGAGACCCTAGGATGTATGATCTAAATTTCTCACAAGCAAAGATCATTGCTAGCATCTCCTTTTTTGTGGTTGAATAATTCTCTTGAGCTTTATTAAAGGTTTTACTAGCATAGTAGATGACCTTGAAGGTTCTTTCAATTTTCTGCCTCAATACTGCTCCCATGGCAAAGTCACTAGTGTCACACATGATTTCAAAATTTTTGTTCCAATCCGGCGTTGCCATGACATGAAACTATTCTGAATCCAAAGCTTTATCTCATCAAGTAATGCAAATTTGCGTGCATCATCAATAAAATTTTGTGTCTTTTTCGGCCCGACACATAATGGTCTAACTTATCTTGGAGAAAAAGAGTCTTTAATAAATCTTACGTGGAAACGAGCTATGCGAAGGAAGCATGACTCACTTTTCAGCGTATTGGGTGAGCCAAAGTGTCCCGATTACAAAGATTTTTCTGATCTGGCACCTAGCCCAACTGAAAATCTTGTTGCCACTAATACTATTCGGCTTCCTTCGCCGTGAAGTGGTACTCTGTTAAGAATGGAGTTCTTTTCTTTACATCTTTGTGAAGGTATTACCACTTGCAAAGATTCTATTGGCAGTACTTTCAAAGCTAGAACCAAAAATAAAAAAATCATCCATAAATATCTCCGTACTCCCTCTGTAATGCGAGAACATGGACATCATGCATCTTTGGAATGTGTAGAACGTACACAATCTAATTTACGCATCGCTTTTAAAAGCAAAAAGTGCATAAGGACATCGCAAATATGGGACTACTCTTAAGATCTCAAGAAGGCTATAACTACTCTGGTTATAACTAGAATAGCCATCCGAAAACAATAATGGGTTGACTAATCTATCCGGCATCACGGTCAATGAATGGTAAAGGACCGGATTGCTTTCTGAGTGACAATGTTTAAACTTTGTCGCAGTCTGCTCGTGCTCTACCACCTATCATGAGTCGCGTGGTATCAATTTCGGGTACCATTTTTGATAATTTGTAAAACCACCGCACCAGGGGACCGATGACTGGGCTTTGGGACTTATTAGAAATGGCATCGTGAATCGGCGTTTAACCATTTGAGGACTTCCTTCCTCATTGCTGTTAAATCCCTTTGGTTAGCCTCCTTTGATGTTCAATAGAGGTCTTTGTTTCCTCCCATAAAATTTTATGCACGCAAATGGATGGGTTGATCCCTTTCAAATCCTCCATTCACCAAGCTATAGCTTCTTTGAATTTTCTAAGAGTCTCTACCCTTTCCCTTCTCTTTTAAGTTGATCGAGATGCAATGATCATTGGCTTAGATTTTCAACCTCCCAGAATGCGCTTTAAGATGCTTAGGTAGTTTTTTCAGATTAGCCCTTGTCTTCTCTGCTTCTTGCACTAGCTTTCACTGCTTCCTTACACATCCTCTTAGATCCCTTCACTCAAGGATTGTGAGTTTAAATCAATTGACACTTGCGGGTTAGCTTTTCCCCCTCGAGTTTTCCTTGTATAGTGACTTGAACATGCATTCTTCAAGTGGATCTTGATTCATAAAAATCATGTACTTCATTTCTTGACTCTGTCAGAACTACATCATCCCTCTCAATGAGCTCCTTCAAGCTCACAGGCTGTTTGAACTTTGATTCAAGTTAAAATTATACTTCCTCACATGCCAACCCTCAAAGTGAGGGTTCTCAGCACTTTCTTTCACATCGATTAACGTTGCACATGTGGCTAAAAATGGTCTGCCAAGTAGTAATGGTACTTACTTGTCTTGCTCCATATCAATCACCACTAAATCCATTGGGAAAATGAACTTTCCCACTTTAACAAGCACATCTTTAATAATGCCTTCTTGTTTAGTCATTGCTGTCTGCCATTTGTAAGGACAATGTGGTGAAATCTCCAGCAATCTTTTCACCACTAATAAAGGCATCAAATTAATACTAGCATTAGAGTCACAAAGTGCTTCCCAAAATTCATGGTTTTCTATAGTGCAAGGTATAGTGAAGCTTCCAGGATCTTGCATTTTTTGTGGCAGCTTCTTTTGAATAATTGTACTGCAGTTTGCAGATAAGCTTACTATCCCATATTCATCCAATTTCTTATTTTTGATGATTATTTCCTTCATGACTTATAGTGGCATTTGAGCCAAAAGCTTGTGAAGAATGTTCATCTCCTAGTTTCGAACATGTTGAGGAAATTTGGCAATCTGTCATCAGGTTTATGCCCTTGATCTTTGAGGAAAGGGTATTGAAGGGTGATAAAATCTAACTTCTTTTTTCTTCTTTTGAATTGTCACTTATATTTTCACGCCGTCTTGCCTTTTGGTTTAAACTCATACGATGTCTTAATTCTTTCTTGCCTCTCCCTCGGTGGTTGTTTTGGTTTTGATCTTCATTTTATTCCTCTTAAAGTTTGCCTTTTCTCAACTTCATTTTTCTCGTTCTTGCCACTCCTTAGTGTAATGGCCATACATTTTTATGGGTTTTTCTTTGTATCACTAGGGAAGGAATCCTTGGACTGGTTTTGCAAGGTTTGGGCTAGCTGCCCCACTTGAGTTTCCACTTTTTTTTAAAGAAGTATTTGTGTTTGCTTGAAAAAGATCAAGTTCAGCAAACTTTTGTTCATGAAGGTTGAGCACCTTTTATATAATTTATATAACTTCAAACATTTTTTTCTTGAGGATGGTGGTCTCCTCACGCCCTTGATTAATACGCCCATGTATTTCCTTGATTTTGTCCTTGGAATCTAGGTGGAATGTAATTTCGTTGATAGTTCTAAATTGGTCTTTGACCTTTATGATTTCCACCTCCATAAGAAATATTCTCATGGTTCCTAAAAGTTGGTGTGTAGTGAGTAGGTAAGTTGCTGTTGGGTTTGAAGTTATAACTTCTATTCCCATTCAGGTATTGGACTTCTTCAACTTTGTATGGACCTTCTTTCGATTTAGTCCTTGGTGCCAACGCACTATTTTACTTTCGACACCATTTTACAATCCCCACTTCATTAGCTGAATGACTTCTTCTCTCTTGTATGTTCATTTTATTCATTATGGCATCTAGCTTTGCCTCGATAGTTGTCATCTTGTTCAGTTCCATCACACCTCCTACTCTGAATCTTCTATTACTCCCTGAAGCTTTAGATAGAGCTCTGTAGTTCCTTTTTGCTAGTTCCTCTATGAGCTGAGTTGCTTCTTCAACACTCTTCCTTTTGAATGCATCTCTAGAGCCTGCATCTACTGTACCTTTTGAAGAGTAATTCATAGCATGGTAGAAGATATCCATTTGTGTCATTTATTCAACTCCATGCATGGGGCATCTCCTCAGCAGTTGCTTATATCTCTCCCAAGTATTATAGAGTGATTCATCTTCCCTCTACATGAAGGCAATGATCTCCCCTCTTCTCTCTGAAGTTAGAGCAGGAAGAAAGAATCGGTTAAGATAAGCCTCCACTAGCTCTTCCTAACTTCTCACTTAACCATATGGTAATGATTCAAACCAGAAGGCAACCAGGTCTCTCAGAGAGAAAGGGAATAATTATAGCTTGATTACATCTAGATTGACACCATTCATTTTCACTGTGTTGGACATCCTCATAAATCTTCCTAGGTGCTCATTAGGGTCCTCACTTAGATGCCTTGTGAACTAATTTTGTTGTACCATAGTAATCAGGGCATGTTTCAGCTCAAAGTTGTTGGTATTTATTGGTGGTGGCCTTACTGCTGAATACTCCTCTCTGATCACTGGCCTTTAGAAGTCTTCCATACTTATTTTCCTCTATTGAAGTGCCCCTACTACTGCTATAGGAATGTTTTGATTAACATCTCGTTACTCAGCCATAGCTACTTTCTCAACTTCTCTCAACTTCTTTAGATTCCTTAATGTCCTCTTTATCTTAGTGTCTAGTGGTAATAGCTCAGCTTCTGATTTCTGATGCATATAATAGGCAATTACAACAATAAACACACTGAAACCATAGTAAGATCACTTGATAGAGTGATCAGCCGGTTGGAAAGATATTTCAGTATAACCAAGAATTTGATAAACAAATGTTAATTACCAATTCCCTTTTTGGTTGGAATATTAGTCAAAGAATTCCATGCGGATCCCACACACTTTGGCCTTAAAAACTTGTTGAGTAATTAGTGTAGCTACCAAAGACTTTTGTTAAGTCCCCGACATCGAGACTAAAAACTTGTTGAGTCGTTGGCATAGCCACCAAAGACTCGTTGTTAAAGTCCACGACAAGCGATTGCAACTTTATTTGCTTATCGAGTTAAAGACTTGTTTTTACTTTTAAATTATTTAAACTTCAACTTAGCCTTTTCTTCTGAGTGCATAGATCGACAAGTAGTAAGAGTAGGATTTTTAAGTCTAGATATTA
Organism: Tetrastigma voinierianum; assembly: GCA_016808115.1. Taxonomy (NCBI): domain Eukaryota; kingdom Viridiplantae; phylum Streptophyta; class Magnoliopsida; order Vitales; family Vitaceae; genus Tetrastigma; species Tetrastigma voinierianum. The sequence goes on from JAEQBH010005955.1 coordinate 50,376, forward strand.
TACCGTAGAATCCCAGGAAATTTCAAAGATTAAGTACTTTCGAGCTACTCGAGGACATCACTATTTGAACTCACGATTCTTAAGATTGTAAACTAACTATTTAATAGAATAAAAATATTTTTGGGCTCTTTTCTTTTCTTAAAGATTATGCAAATCTAAGCAAACTAGAAATTTATTTGAGATTGAGTAAAACACTAGGAATGGAATTAGTAATATGACTATTAGTTTGCATTTTGTTCATAAACAAAATCATTATGGGTTGAATCCTAGACTTGTGAAAGGGTATTTTAATACAGTCTTGAAAAACATTCAACCACCATACATTTCACAATTTAGACCACCATATTCCAAAGCCAATACTACATGTCTAAAAAGCTACTTTTAGGATCTGATTCCTGTTGATCGATTTTGTTATAGACCAAACTATGCAAACAAAGTTATGACTCTCCTACCTAGGACTAAATAAAGTCCTCGGCAACGGCGTGTTTGACCAAAATGTGATGAAAATAGACCAGTGATAGATAATATATAAACAAATTTATGGGCTATTTACGAGACGATTATCTAATTGTGATAGCTAAAAACTTGTCTAGTAGATTTTGTTATGAAAATATATGTTTGTCCTTTTTTTTTATTTGGATTCATTAAAGATTTTGATTGGTCTTAATCACTTTATAGCATTGCAGATGTCTGAAGTAATAAAGTGAATTTTTCATTAGAATCCGGATATCATTCCCATGGGGATTGAGTATGAATCATAAAATCAACTACCCTAACTACTCAAGATCCTTACTATTTGAACCCTAATATTAAGATGATTGGAAAACGAATAAAATAATATTAAAAATAAATTCACTAGTGTACATAAAATATTAATAAGAATAGAGTTGAGGTTCCTTTGAGTGAGGCAAACCTTTGGAACATAGATCGATGAATAATTATCGATTTTGCATCGTTTGAATCTTAGCTAAGCCATATGTTGGAAAGCTGAATTTATCAAAGATGCATTGTGGTATAGTTTGGATTTCTCCCTAAGCCATACCTTTCACTAATTAGATATTCATGTTGATTTCTGACACACGAATCTAATCAACTACTTGTAAGATATAATCCTCTTTCTAAGATTTGAGTATTTTTCCTTTTTAGTACTTCATACCCAGATCTTAGAATTTGGAAATTCTTGCCCGTAAACGAGGATATTTACAAGACTTATCGATTTAGATGAACCTCATCATTCAATCACGATGAAATTCTCCATTTCCTTGATTAGATCCTTGCTAACGCGGGATCGAATCCTTTCATGAGAGAGAGGAGGAAACCTTTAATTGATTAAGCGATATTTCTGAAACTATCCTCAAACCATGAGTAAGAGTTAGTGATTTATCGACTAATCTTTAGAGTTCATTAGTTCAGTATTGATCACGATGCCCCGAAAAATTGCTCTCTATCGGGATTCTCCATCTACGTGTCACGTAGAGGCCTCCACGAATCATATCAAGATACAATACTTTTCTTAGGTACACAGTACTAGTACTGTGAACAATTAAGTTCGGAAATAATACCAATCAAATAAATTCAAGAATTCTAACTAAGGCGTTCTTCCACTTTGCTTAGAAAAATGACGATCATCATCGACCCATTCCTAGAGGGAGCTCAACCCTTCAAAACTGGTTCACTCATATTAGTGACTAATTGATCAGGAAAAACTCACTGGCCCAGCTAAACGGCTTGAAATAAGTAAATCCATAAATTTTCCAAACTCCATTTTATTCGAAACGATAGTAGAAAATTTAGAAATTCCACCTCGTTTGCATTGCGATTCATCACTCCAACTCGGAAAATCAAAGAAAACTAACTAAAAACTACGCTCGGAAACTAAATCTACTAAAGGGAAATAAAAGAAAAGAAAAATAATATACGGAGAGTCTTATTACTGAAGTCTAAGTTTGCGGAAGGCTGCGCATAAAGTGTCATAGATCGTCTGTTATAGACTTTCAATGTTGGGTCACTTCAAGACAATGTTGGATCCCCCGAATTTTGACCCAGTTGGATTTCTCTATGTGACAAAGTCTTCAGTCTTTGTTGCTGACATCTGTCGCAACCTATAGTTTTCTGTCGCGACCTGTTCTCTGGGCTTTTTCTTGGATTATGTCTCGACAGACTTTGATAATGTCCCAACAAGCATTTTTCTCTTTAGCTTGCCTATTATGTCGCGACAGAGTTTTCTATGTCGCGACATGATTTCTTTGATTCTTGAACAATTTTTGTCACAACAGAATTTTCTTTTTTTGCGACAAACTTTTCTTCTCTTTCCTTGTCATTTGTTAGTGTTTGTTGCACGACATAAATCTTTGTTCTGACAAACTTGACAGCTAATCTTAGTTCTCCATCTGATTTAAATGCTTAATCAATTTACACACCTGTACTTGATAAATTCTATCATTCTATAAGCTTTTATTGTCAGCGATAGAAAACTTCTTTGTCATAATGGTCTGCCTTCAATTCTTTACTTTGTCATGACATAAGATTTCTTTGTTGCCATTCATCTTATATTGCTCTTCAATTTCTTGTAGTGACAGAGAATTCACTTCCCTTATGTTTTGTTTGTGCGACGAAATAATCTTTAATAGCGACAAAGATTTTATTTGCTCTTTGTTATGAATTAAGATAGTAATGGCGCTGACATGATTTTCTTTGTTGTGACATAAATTCTTCCTTGAGCTGGTCCCATGCTAAAAACTTTGTCGCGACATAAAAACATTTGTCTCAGCTGACTTGTGTTGTATTCTTGCCATTTTCATTCGCGACAAAGATGTCTTTTGTAGTGACATAGTTCATCTATAAATCTTATGACGCCCCAACCCCGGGGGTCCATTGACGATCCGTCAACTCACTGAATACATATAGCCATTGAGTGTCTCACCAAAATATAACCAACTATATTACAATAGTTTCAAGAGTTAATTACAATCCTATACAAACATGTATAAATCAGAATGTTTCATATATGTTTTACTAAAATATATAGTCAAAGCCAGATGTTGGCTTTATTCTCAAAAGCAGCCTCTAGTGAGCCTCATATTCTTGAATACTCCTGTGCACGAAGGATCCAGCGCAGGGTGAACAATGCCCGATGGTCGAGATTCTCCCTCTGAGGCTACTCCCCACCTAAAATGCACATGCAATGGCACATCCACAACATCCACATTCCATCTGATTTACAATTCACACATGGAATGAGTTTCTATCATGCATGAAATGTTTCCATGCCATACCCCAGGTGCTCATAGATTCACTCACACATGCACATGCCCAGTGTGGCAATCATCGCGATAATACCAATGACATCCATATATTGAGCCTTTATGCGTCTGCATTACCCGATGCAATTTTTTCCAATAGATAACCAATCGAGTCAATCCCGACTCTATCACTCAACTCGGAAGTCTAAGTGATAAACATGACCCGTGTTTTCTTTTGAAGCGATAAATTTTAAAAACTACGCCTCGGGTGCATTACACCTAAAGCGGGAATATTTCGGATAATACCGTGGATCTCTTACACCCATACATAATTTTTCGGATGATACCGCGAGTCTCTTACACCTAAGTTCCAGGCTTTTCATGTGAGGGGATTAACGACCCCTTCTTGCTTCACCCAACACACATTAATTACTTTTCATTTTATGATTTGAACTATGAGTCTTTATTGGATGTAGTCCCAAAGACAAACTCAACCCACATTCACCAAGAGTGGTGAACAACCATACCGTGCACCCACGACTCTTATGCGATGTCATAGTAACATGAATGCGATGATGCGATTCCTTATATTGATTCCTATTAGTTCATACACAATTATATTCCATATAATTCCAAGCATCATGTTAACACATCAATTTAGCATGCATTAACATATCATTTTTCACACACCATACATGCTATCCCATTCAGCGATATCACAAGCAAAAACACATGGGCCAATTTAGTCCATAGCAGTCTGGAATTTGTACAAAAGCGGTCCAGAATAGCAGTGGGTATCCCGGGGCAGTCACTATCAAGCATTCGGTCCCCTTTCTTTGGGACCAAATAGCATGGCAATTTCCGGCCTCACAACACCCAAAACCATTTTCATGGCTTTTTAGACAAAGAATATCCAAGTAGAAAAAGACCCTGCATACCGAGTTCTTTAAAACCACAGTATCTGGAAGTACCCACGCGTAGCTCTTGTAGTGGGGATCAACTTTGCCTCTTGTCTTTCTGGGATTCGACGGACCGATCGTCTGAAAATCTAGAGAGAAGGTATACTCTCTCTCTCTAAAACTATCTCTTTCTTTTCCCCCACTTTCCTCCCCAATAGAGTTGAAGTTAGGTCAATTGTCTTCTCACGCACATGTCACCCTGCAAGTGGCCACCCGCTAGATTACACATATCACTTTATGCTCTAAATGATTCCACACTGTCATGTTGCCGCGTGTCTTGCCGTTAGGTCATTTGAGCTGATGTTTGATTTGTTCTTAACTTGACGCATTGGCCTGGCTGTAGTACTCCACGATGCGCGAAGTGTCGGCGTACATTCGGATTCGCCAGCGTGTTGAAATTAAGCATGCCGAAATTCTTGAAATTTGGCGTAGTAAATTTAGATTTAGCGGCAGTCAGCGGTAAATTTGTTTAAATGCGTCAAGGTCCCCAGAATTTCGGATTTTATTAAAATATAATTTTACTATGTTTTAGAAAATTAGAATTTTTTGGGGTTTTACAAATCTTCAGCCTTTTATGTTGTAACAAAGGAAGGATTTTTGTGAAAAGTTCCCTTTCCATTTGCCTTGATCATTGTCACGACAAAGTTAATGGTGTTCACCAGCTGATCTTCTTTTCATTCTTCTTTATGATATTCCACGACTATAACTCTTTGCTCAGACGAGGAGATTGTATTTATGCCTTGAGTTCATCATGGACTTTGTTGCAACATATAGGCTATTGGTTGCGTTATAGTTCTTAAGTTTGCTTAATTTTGTTCGTGAAACAAAAACTATATCACGGTAGAGGCTAACGCAATTTCCACTTTTGCTTATTTTATCTTTGAATCATCTCTTTTTCAATTAAAATCGCAAAACATAAAGTTCAGTGAATATTCTGTTTAGCGAGAAAAAAATATGTAAGGCTTGCTAAACACATGCTAGAAAAATGGATTTAAAATAGATGAGTTTAAGATTCATCATTCCCCAAACTTAAAGTTTTCTTGTCTAAGCAAAGAAAAGAAAATTTTGTTTTATCCTCGAAATAATTTAGCTTTATTTTAAGGACATTTTTATGTTTAAAGCGAATTGGGTAGGAAACATAAGTCAATTGTAAATTATTTCTAAACATGTTTCAATATAGAATCAGAATATTTTCAATTAAGTTCATTGAACTGACTAATAATTCATATGGTGTAAACAATTTAATCATTAAACCCTGATTTGTGAGTGTGTGCTGGTCTTCCCTTTTTTTCCTTGGCAGATTAGTTAATCTTCTGGGATATTACTCAGTTAGCATGCTTCTCATTCATTCTTAAAGTCCCATATTTTTGTTTGTCATATTAATCTCCACTAATGTAGGCATATCACCACCTTTAAGATCAAATAGGTCTTTTAGGCTTGTAATGTGTGGCTTGGGTAATCAGGTAGATAATTAGATATTTAAGGCTCCAATTTATTTGATTTCAACGATAATTTACCTCTTGCCTTCATCATGCATCCTTGATTCTCTTGATTTTAAGTTTCTAACCTCCACAATCGGGTTTGTGCATCTTTCTGCATCTCTCTACTTGGTATTTATCTTTTCATTTTACTTGTTCAATTATGACTTTCTTCCTTATTTTAGAAGCTTTTCACTTTTCAATACATTACCAAGGTTTTTGGAATGGTGCAATGTTTTGTCTTTTTAAGCTTTCTACCTCCCTTAATGAAATTTGGGTTAGTAACTCCTATACCAGTTGGCATTAGGGTATTAGATGTTGAATGCCCCTAAGGACTTAATTGTTCAAGGCCGGAAGGCCACAAGACCAAACTCATTCTTCCTTGATGTTTTCCTTTTCACAATTTTTTTCTTAATTCTCTTAATCTCTTCTTATCTCAATGAATTTTTCTTTCTCAACCCTTTTTATCCTTTTCTATAGCTCTAAATAATATTCCCCCAAACTTTTCCTTTTCTATCATTGATGTATTTTGTCTTGTAATATGGGAAAATAAGGGTTCTTTACTATAGGATTATGTTTAAGGAAGGAATTGGGATTCTCATTTGCTGGTTGATAATGAGATTGACTATAGGCTCAAATAAGGAACTAGTGTGTATGCTTATGCATATCATAAGGGTAGGCTTTGAAAGGCTCAAACTTGAGATAGCCTAAATCATTTCTGGTGATGGCATTTGCTAGCATTTCGCCTTGACTAATAATCCAACAAGTTCTAGGACATTGGAGAGATTATTGTGATGGATCCTAAAAGATGTCCCTAATCTTGGCACAATTTGTTTAAGAGCTATTGTTGACCATGTGCAAAGCTTATTAGGATTTTTTTAACTAAACTGTCTACAAAAATAGAATTATAGGTCTTATATGTTCCATCAATTTATTAAAAATTTCCTCATTCTTGAAGTTCAACACATTTATTAATAACTTTACAACTTTCCCTTTCAATTCATCTCATCCTACCCCAATGCATCTATCAGATTGTTTGTTTGGTTTGTGGATATGTTGTTGTGTTATTTAAAAGTTATAATGTTCATTTAGATCAACACTTCAGTTCAGAGAAATGTAACACAACAACAACTCAATTCCATTAACATTTCAGCTCCACCAAACAATTCACAGCTTATTTACTTAAATTTCCAACTGGAAATTTGGTTTAATTTATTCAACTAAGTATTTACCCTGAGTCGACAATTTCAAATTATTAAACATAAAGGAAAGAAAATTTAAACAAAACAAACAAGAAATAAAAAAAATTACAAGTGAACACCAAGCTTTTCGAAGAATTTTCTATTTTATTGAATTTTTCAAGGATGAGATATTAGGTACAGAGAGAGAAAAGATATGGAAGAGCAGGATGAGCTATTTTCTTTTTCTTTCATGCCTATGGGAAGAAGGTAGGTTAATTGGATCTAACTTGTAACCAACTATAGAAGGTGAGAACTTCGGGAGGAAATACGAACTTGTGGTATCTTGACCTACACCTCCATACATTTAGTATAGACCATTCCATGGTTAGGGCTAGTGTGATTATTTCATTTTGTCTTTCCCAGTAAATTCGGGTTCCTGGAATTCTCTAGGCATAGTACATTTCGCGAAATTTTTGTTGATCATGCCCAAGCTTTCAGTCTAGCATTTTTCCCTATAGTTTAGGGTGCCCTCTATTTCCTTATCCATTTTTTCGATCAGAGTTCTTATTTCCTTATGATGTTCCTTGCTCCTGAATACCCAGCTTATATACCTTATGCAGTGAGTTCTTACAGTAGCATCCTCCTGCTTTTTCATGATCTTTATTAGCTCACTATCTCTCCTGAGTTGATTTGAGAGAAAAGCATCTTCTCTTGCCTTCAGTTCTTCACTCAGCTCTTGTTCTCTTAGTTCCCATCTACTCTTCCACTCCTCATCTCTTTGCCTCAAGGCTTCTTCTAAATTCTTGTCCCTCATTTTCAACTCAACATCCATATACTCATCCTTGAGTTGCAATTGGACTTTTAGTTGGTTGTCCCTTTCTTGCATTTCTTTTCTCATGGCATTTAGCACTTCTAAAGCTGCAGCATTGTTACTTATCGACTCTGAGCTTTCAGCATGCTCTTGGTAGACTTATCTCACCTTAGGGGAGAATATCAGTATTGGGCTCATACTTCTCTGCCTTTGTTGGAGCTCTGGAGCTTCATTATCATGCTATGGCTGTTGTATTTCTACCTATTCTTCTTCTTCTCTTATAGCTTCTACCTGTCGTCCCCTGCCTTTTTTTTAGGCCCCTTGGTGATTGATGTAAGTGTTAGGGGCAATGTCTTGGGGCAGTTTTCTTCTTCTTCCCAGTCTCCTTGGACGCCACCCAATATGTAGAGCCTTGAGATCAGTGCTGGGTGTGGAATCAACCCTTTATAATAACTCAGAATTAACTTTTCTATTATCTTGCCCACACTGAATTTATACCCCTTGAGGATGGCATATAACAATACAACCTCCTTTTCCTTGACTGTGCATAGGTGATTGGAAGGCAGAATGACTGAACATAAAAAATAAAACCACACCTTTGCTTGTTCAGTAAATGCTCCTCTGGCGATGGACTCATGTGGGTTTTTTTCTAGTGGCATTCCACTTTCCCTTGCCATCAGTCAGTACGATACACAATCTTACGCGGAAGTCGGGTGCTTCCACCGGAGTCTTTTAATTCGACAGTTTTCCTCTCTTGAAGTTTGTAAGTGAGGTCTATTTGCTCTCTGCTGAAGGATATCCATCTCCCTCCTAAGTAGACTGTTTTATCCTTCATTCCCACCATATTTGCATAGAAATCCTTCACCACATCTACAAATCCAAGAGCTTTGTGCTCGTAGAATAAGTGTCATCCTTTACTCTCGACCAGCTCTTGGAATGGAGAAACCCACTCATTGAAGCCTCTCTCCCCTATGAAGTCTCTGTGCTATAATTTATCTCTCCAGGCAGTATAAGCCATATAAGAGACCCAGTCGGTAATTTTTTCTCCACTGCTCTCTGCTCTTACTTCTTCGTCTCCTCTCTTCCTTTTTCTAGATTCTTCCACTGGCTGCTCAGGTTCTCTATTTACTTCAGCCCTTTCTTCACTTCGCCTTGTTTTTTCCTGTGTGGCTTGAACTATTTCTTCCTCTCTCTCAGCATATTCTTCCATGTTTTCGTTGAGGTTTGGAACCAAGTTCGTTGGCTCAGACATTTTGAGAGAGAGATTTAGGGATCTAGGGTTTCAAAGGGGAGTGAGAGATTTAGTGAGGAGCAGTTGATTGAAGGTTTATGAGGTAGGTGACTCTTCAATCTTCAAACATTTTCTATTTATAGGCCAAGAGTTGTTTTACTTTCATTAATTGTAGCGACAAATTTTTACCTAAAGTTGTGCCCTTTTTAAATATTGTTTTGCTACATAGAGAATTAATGTTGCAACATATTTTTCAATTAATCAAGGAAATTCTTTGTCACGACAGAGCATAAATTTGTCACGATAGGGATTTGTCTTTGCTTCATCTGATTTATGTCGCGACATACAGGAATCTTGTCGCGACATGATTTCTTTGGCCTAAGTTTGTTTGTCGACATAAAGTAATAAGTGACCAAACTCATATTGTAAATCAATTGTTGCTTTCCAACGTCACGGCGAAAGAAAGAGTGTGTCAAAACGCATAATTTCCTGCGACATGCAGCTGGGTTTGATTTTCTTTGTCGCGACAAAAGAACGATGTCGCGACAAAATTTCAAAGTGTAGCAGCCAATTTTGTCCTACCTCATAAATTTTTGCATATTTTCATATTTTCAACCCTTCAACTCAGATGACATTATGCAATAAAGTCTTTCTACTTAATTCATACTTGTGAAAACACATTTTACAATAGACAATTTTAATTCAAGTATGAACTACAATTCTCATTCTTCACTCAATTTCATTCATCAAGGTATTCAACAATGCATATTGGCAATTTTTGCCGCAAATAAAATTTCCACATTCTGAGCTTCCAATTATGCCCCATTATTAAGGACAAAGTGAGGGAAATGGAAATACTTCCCCTTGTAGCATTTTTTCTGCATATTTTAGTTTGATAAAGTGTGCTTCCTAATAATTTCAATTTCCAGTTCATCTTCCATGTCCGTTAAAATTCAATAAAAACTACAAAATAAAATTTCTAACAAAATTAAAACTAGAAAATCAAGCACAAAATTAAACTAATTCTAAAATTTAAAATTCATCTTGGGTTGCCTCACAAGAAGCTGCTCAATTTAATGTCCCTAGCTAGACATTTGCTGTAGAGTGTCTTCATTTCAGCAAAACTCTTTTCCCTCTTCAAAATCTGGATCTAAACTTTCTTTATGCTTCCTCCAATATAATGCTTCAATCTCTGACCATTTACTTTAAATTCACTTCCAGATTCAACTTTTAGCATTACAGCTCCATAGGGTATACTTGTTACCACTCTGTAAGGACCACTCCATCTTGACTTCAATTTCTCTATAAATAGCTTGAGCCTGGAATCGTATAAGAGGACTTATTCTCTTGCCTTGAATTCCCTCCTCATAATATTTTGATCATGCCACTTCTTTGTCTTTTCTTTGTAAATTTTGGCATTGTCATAAGCTTCATTTCTCAACTCTTCCAGTTCATTCATTTGAAGTAATCTCTTTTCCTTGGTAGCTTGGAAAACACAATTCAATTTCTTGATGGCCCACATAGCTTTGTATTCCAGTTCTAAAGGGAGATGGCAAGGTTTTCCAAATACAATTCTATATGGGGACATTCCAATGGGAGTTTTGTAAGCAGTTCTATAGACCCATAGTGCATCATCTAACTTTATAGACCAATCATTTCTACTTGTATTCAATATTTTCTCCAAAATTTTCTTAATCTCCCTATTGGAAATTTCAGCTTGCCTATTTGACTGAGGGTGATAAGCCAATCCCATCATATTCTTGATTCCATATCTACTCATGAGATTTGCAAAAACTTTATTTGCAAAATGGCTTCCCTCATCACTTATGATTGTTCTAGTTGCTCCAAATGTGCTCATAATATTTTTTTTGTATAAACCCCACCATTGTTATGGCATCATTTCTGGGACAAATTGTTGCTTCCACCCATTTAGATACATAGTCCACATCTAGGAGAATGTATATATTCCCAAATGATGTTGGGAAAGGTTCTATGAAGACTATCCCCCATACATCAAAAATTTGCACCACCAAAATTCCTTGCAAGGGAATTTCATTTCTTCTACTTTTGTTGCCCATTCTCTGACAAGTATCACAATGTTTTACCTATTCAAAATAGTATTTGAATAAAGTAGGCCAATAAAAACCTGATTGGAGAATTTTCTAGGTTGTCTCATCTCCTTCAAAGTGTCCTCCATATGGTGATGCATGACCTTTTTCCATAATACCACTTTGTTACGTTTAGGAACACATCTCGCGATTATCAAATATGTTTCCTCTTAAAGTGGTGGGTCATCCCGAATATAGAATGCGCGTAGGTTCTCAATTTCTTCTCTGCGGTGGTAGTGAACTCGATTGTGTGACTCCGCAATAAGTAATTGACAATATCAGCATACCAGGGTGTTTAAAGTGACAACAAAGATAGCTACTCATCAGGAAAATTTTCTACTATCTCAGTTTCCTTTTCTTTTCGGTAATTAGTTTCAATACAGACGAGTGATGGCTATCACATTGTCACTACCCTTTTTATCTTTGATCTCCAGATCAAACTCTTGCAACAGTAATACCCATTTGATCAGTCTTGGTTTTGCCTCCTTCTTTGCCATTAGATATTTAATTGCAGTATGATCAGTGTGTATTATAACATGGGACCCTAATATGTAAGGCATGAATTTTTCACAAGCAAACACCATTGGCAGCATCTCATTTTTGTGGTAGTGTAGTTCTCTTGTGCTTTGATGAAAGGAGTTTTCTTTGATGGCTATATGGCCTTGAATATCTTTTTAGTTCTTTGTCCCAATACAGCTCCCATTACATAATCACTGACATCACACATAATTTCAAAATCATTGTTCCAGTCAGGAGTCAACATGATAGGAGTTGTCACTAAACTGAATTTAATTTCTTCAAATGCAGATCTGCATGATTCATCAAAATTAAAATTTGCATCTTTTTCTAGCAGTCTACATAATGGTTATGAGATTTTTGAGAAGTCCTTTATGAATATTAAAGCGATGTCACGAGGAAGCTTCTTATCCCTTGTTGTGTAGGTGGTAAGAGATTTTATGATAGCAACTTTGCTTGATCTACCACTTCCAATCAACTCTGAGAAATCTTGTGTCCTAGACAATACTTATACATTACCATGAAATGACTTCTAGTTTAAAGCTAGATTTTATTACTTATTTTTCACAGTACTTTTAAAATTTCCAAACAAATTTCAAAATTGGATCCATATATTGAGAAGTCATCCATAAATATTTCCATAGTCTCTCCCACCAAATCAGAAAACATAGACATCATACACCTTTGAAAGGTGGCATGAGCATTACATAATCCAAAAGGCATCATTCTAAAAGTAAAGGTGCCATATGGACATGTAAATGTAGTTTTTTCGATCACTTTAGGTATAGTAATCGATTATAGAACCTATCATGGCGAGTAATGGGAGTGCCTTGCTAACCTGTCCAACATTTGGTCAATGAAAGGTAGAGGATAATGGTCCTTTTTGGTAGCAGTGTTTAGTTTTCTGTAGTCGATACAAACTCTCCATCTTGTCATAGCTCTTGTAGGAATCAATTAATTCTTCTCATTTCTGATCACATTGAATCCTCCCTTCTTTGGAACCACATGAACTGGGCTCACCCAAATACTGTCTGAGATTGCATATATGATGCCTGCATTTAGCCATTTCAGTACTTCTTTTCTGACTACTTCTTTCATCACTTTAGTTCGAAGTAGCTATACGATGTTACATAGAGTTTAGCATTTTCCTCACGACGGGATACGTGCGTACATATGAAGGGTGATTCCTTTGCAAATCTTGCATGAACACGCTATTGCTTCCTAGTATTTGCCAGAAATTTCCGGCGATTTTGCTCTTGTAGATCGGTGAATGTGAAAAGTGATGGTAGCAGGTTATTCTGAGTTAGAAAGAATACTTCAAATGTTCAGGCAATTCCTTTAGAATCAATCCTTCCGAGCTTGTATTTTCTTAAACAACTTCCTCTTTATACTTGCTAGATTGTTCTGCACTAGTTTCTTCAACACTAAGTACTGCCTCTTTTAAATTAAGATTGGAATTCAAAAATTCAACTTCAAGATGCTCTAGATACTGGAAATTCATCTCATTCTCATTCATTGAACTCTGAAAATTACAATCATTGATCAATTCATAACTAATGGGAATTTCTGTTTCTACACTCTCACACTCAGCATTAATAAATTCAGGTTGTTTCAAGATGTGATTGAGATTGAAATGCATTGCCTCATCTCCAACCCTGAGAGTCAATTCTCCTTTCTTCACATCGATCAGAAAATTTGTCACATTTGCTAAGAAAGGTCTTCCCAACAGCAGTGGGACTTGTTTGTATTCTTCTATATCAATAACTACAAAGTCCATTGAGAAAATGAATTTTCCCACTCTAATCAGCACATCTTCTAGAACGCCGAGGATTGGCGATGTTTGTGCGTCTGCAAGGTCATGGCTATGAAAGTAATCTCCCCCAAACTTAGTCTTTTAACTACAGACAAAGGCATCAAGTAGATGTTGGCTCCAGAATCTCATAGTGCCTTTCGATATCAAAGCACACTGTTTCTGAGGTATAGTGGAAGTTTGCTGGATCTTCGTATTTTCTACGGTAGAAGACTTTGAATCAACTGCACTCTACACGAGGTTCTTTGTCGGGCTCCACTTTGTCACTTCTTAACCAAATCTTTCTCTGTTGCTCAATATATCATGCATGAATTTTTCATAGTGAGGCATTTGGAGTCAATGCTATACGAAAAGGGATGTTGATCTCTATCTTCTTGAACATGTTCAAGAATTTAGAAATTGCTTTTCAAGCTTTGCGCCCACAACCTCACAGGGAATGGAACTTGAAGGTGTAATCTTCAGCCTCTTCCTTTCACTGGTTTCATACATTCCACTGTGCGTTTACACTTCATTTTTGTTGTTTTATCTTCAGCGATTCTTAAGCTGTTAACTCACCGATTACTTCTCCAATCTTGCATGTTTCTTTTCCTCGGTGTCCTTGCTTTCAACTCGTCTCTTCCAGGTTCTCTACCTTCTTGAAAAAGTTACACCCATGTAGTCACTTTGATTCTTTGTGTCACTGAAATAACTTCTTTGGGATGATTACGCATGGCTAGAGGCTTGCCCTACAGTCTCAAATGCTTTTAAATAGGCGTTGGTATTGGCTTGTTTCTAGCGTGTTTTGCTGGAATATTGATGCTTCGACCAAACTTCTGCCGTGTATGTTCAGCAACCTCTTATTTTTCTCCCATGAAAGTAAGCATCTGGTCCTCAAAGGAATTAGATCTCCTTTGGCCTTGATTTTCCTTTCTATCTGCTGAATTCTTCAGCGTATTCTTGTTGGAACCCTAAGAAGGCATGATATTGTTGCAAGTCATCCGGAGTCTTTGCCTTGCTGTGCTCTCCCCGTATGAGAAGTTCTCATGGTTCTAGTGCTGGTGTGTAGTGATGGGAGAGTTGAGGTTGGGCTTGGTATCCTATTGGCATTGGATCACTATGCCTCCTTAACTGGTAGGGACCCTGTGGTTTGATCACTCTACAAACACTCTTTCTTTCCTGCTGCCTTAAATCTCTGCATCCCCACTTCAAGTGCGTATGCATTCTTCTCTCATTGGCTTTCTCATCTTGTTCATCAATATCCAACTTGCTTTATGAAGTCGTCGTTAGCTAGATTACACCCCTCCCTTTTAGTCTGTTGCGATTCCCTGAAGCTTGGGGATGGAGCTGTAGTTGCATTTGGCGGGGTCTTGATCATTTTGCCTTGCCTCAGCTGCACTTCTTCTTTGAAAGCCCATAACAGGCTGCATCAATTATACCCTTTGAGGCATAATTCATGGAATGGTAGAATATATCCATCTGAGTAGTCAGATCTATTCCATGCATAGGACATCTTTTGAGTAGTCTCTTAAATCTCTCCCATGCGTTGTAGAGACTTTGATCCTCCCCCTACTTGAAGACTATAATCTCTCATCTTCTTTCAGACATCAAGGCTAGAGGGAAGAATATGCCCATATAAGCTTCAACCAACTCTTCCCAATTTGTCACTAATCCAACGGGCAGTGACTCAAACCAGGTTGCTGCCACATCTCTCAATGAGAAGGGAAAGAGTTGCAGCCTGATCACTTCTGGTTTCACCCCATTTAACTTGACTGTATTTTCCATCCTCATGAATCTTCCCATATGCTCATTGGGGTCTTCAGAAGGATGACCAGTAAACTAGTGCTGTTGTACCATGGTGATCAAGGATAGCTTCAGTTCAAAATTATTTGCTTCTATGGCAGGTTGTCTTACAGCAGAATCTTCATCTTGAATAGAAGGCCTCTAAAAATCTTCCATAGTCATTTGCCTTTGAGGTCTTTCTATTTCTTCTTCTTCTTCTGGAATAGCTTGCAATCTTTCTCTTTGATTTTCCATACTTCTAGATTCTGCACTTGTGATCTTCCTCAAATTTCTTAGTGTTCTTTCTATTTTTGTATCTAAGGGCAGCAAATCTGCTTATGGTTTTCTATGCATTTACTGTCTTCCTGAAATAAAAACAGACTGAGATCAAATGAAATATGTGGAAAATAGTTATCTCCATTTAAGTTCAAAAGAAATATTGTTATGTCGGCTACTGCCATTCCAGAAACTGTTTTGTGATTTTCTGAAATTTATGATAAAATAAAAGAAAAAAGCAAGAAAATTGTCGAGTGGTAATTTCCTTTTGGTTAGAATATTGATTTTGAAATTCATCCCAATCCTGCCTTGGCGCCAAAACTTACATTGTTGATTTTGTTATAGATCAAGCTGTGCAAGCAAAGTTTTGACTCTCTAAGGACTAAATAAAGTCACGTGTGGCAAAACTTGTTTGACCAAAATGATAAATGGGCCGAGTGAATAAACAAGATTATATATAAACAAATTTAGGTAACTGCTACCAAGGACTATTTATCTAATCCCCGACAACGGCGCCAAAAACTTGTTAACCAATTTTGTTATGAAAATATATGTTTGTCTTTTTTTTTAAAAATTGGATTCGTTAAAGATTTTGATTGGTCTTAATCACTACAAGTGCACATATCGTACAAGTAATAAAAGTGGGTTTTCATTAAGTCTAGATATCGTTTCCACAGGAATTGAGTATGAATCATAAAATCAACTACTGACTACTTTCAGAGATCCTTACTCTTTGAACCCCGATATTTAAGATGATTTGGAAAACTAATAAAAAATAATACTAAAGTAAAATTCACTAATTATTACATAAATATTAATAATAATAGAGTTGAGAGTTCAGGTAGAGACAACAACGGAACGCAGGAATTAATGAATAATTGTCAATTTACGCATCATTTGAATCTTAATTAAGCCATAAGTTGGAAGTGAATTTGTTAA
Source organism: Tetrastigma voinierianum (assembly GCA_016808115.1). Taxonomy (NCBI): domain Eukaryota; kingdom Viridiplantae; phylum Streptophyta; class Magnoliopsida; order Vitales; family Vitaceae; genus Tetrastigma; species Tetrastigma voinierianum. Next base: position 66,685 of record JAEQBH010005955.1, read on the forward strand.
AAGATGCATTGTGGTATAGTTTGGATTTTTCCCTCAACCATACGCCTTTTACTAATTAGAGATTCATGTTCATTTGACATGAATCTAATCAACTTCTTGTAAGATATTATCATTTTCTAAGATATAGGTATTTTCCTTTTCGGTACTTCATGCGGATCTTAGAATTTGCAGAAATTCTTGCTTTATCAGACGAGGATATTATAAGCCTTCTCCAATTTAGATGGTACCTCATCCTTCAATACTAATGAAATTCTCCATTTCTTTGATTAGATCTTTGCTAACACGGGATCAGAATCCTTTCATCAGAGAGAGGAGAAACCTCTAAGTGATTAAATTGGTATTTCACCAAACTATCCTCAAACCATAAGTAAGTTAGTGATTTATCTGAGTTATCTTTCAGAGTTCATTAGTTTCAAAGTATTAATCTACCATACCCTGAAAATTTATGCCCTAAGGATTACTCCATCTGTAATCATGCCAGAGGGCTCCTGAAAATGAGAGCAAGATACAATACTTTGCTTGGGTACACGGTACTGAAATGCTAGAGCAATTAAGTTCGGAAATAATACCGATCAAATAAATTCAAGAATTTTAACTAGGCGGTCTTCCACTTTGTACGAGAGAAAAATGACGATCATCATGTCGACCATTCCCTGGGGAGCTCAACCCTTCAAAGCGGTTCACTCGTATAGTGACTAAGCGATCGAGGAAAAATTCGAAAGTGTGGCAGAATTGAAATAAATGAAATCCATAAATTTTTCCAAACAATTATTCCAAAGCGATGGATTAAAAGAGAAAATTTAACAAGAAATTCCAACTCAAAGCTGCACTACAGTTCATTACTCAATTCCGAAAAATCAAAAGAAAACTAACTAAAAACTACGCTCAAACTAAATCTAATAAAAAGGAAATAAAAGAAAAAAATAAAAATAAAAATAAATAAAATAAAAAAAAATATACGGAGAGTCTTCAACAACCCAAATGTCCTGGATTTGCGGAAGCTGCGCACAATGCCCTAAATGCGTCTATTTATAGACTTTCCAATGTTGGGCCGCACTTCAAGATAGTGTTGTGGATCCCAAATTTCTGGCCCAAATTGGTTTCTCTGTCGGGACTTAGAAAGTTCTATCGCGACAGAGTCTCCAGTCTTTGTCACTGACTTATATCCTCTGGGCTTTTTCTTGGATTCTCTCGCCACAGACTTTGATAATGTTGCGACAAGCTTTTTTCTCTTCAGCTTGTCTATTATGTCGCGACAGAGTTTTCTATGCCGCGGTAGGATTTCATTGATTCCTGAACAATTTATGTCACGACAGACTTTTCTTTTATCGTGACAGACTTTTCTTCTCTTTCCTTGTAGCTTGCTGAGCTGTTTGTTGCGACATAGAAATCTTTGTTGTGACAAACTTGACTTGGCTAATCTTAGTTCTCATACAATTTATGTCGCGAACGAATTTTCTTTCGTCGTGACATAATTCTATCATTCTGCTCAGCTTTATTGTCATGACATAAAACTTCTTTGTCTAAACGAGAATTGCACCTTCAGTGCTTTCCAATCGCAACATGAATTTGTTTGTCACCATTCCTCTTGTATTACTCTTCAATTTCTTGTCGCGATAGAGAATTCACCTCCCTCATGTTTTTTTTTTTTTTTTTGTCGCGATAGAAATAATCTTTGTCGCGATAGAGATTTTGTTGCTCTTTGTTGTGAATTCTGAATGTAATGTCGTGACAAGATTTTCTTTATTGCGACAAAAATTCTTCCTTGAGCTGACCCCATTCTGAAAATTTTGTCACAACATAAAAACATTTGTCTCAGCTAACTTGTGTTGTATACTTGCATTTTAACGTCGCAGCAAGGCGTCTTTTATCGCGGCCCGAGTTATCAAATCTTTAGCTTTTTATGTTGCAACAGAGGAAGGATTGTCGTGACAAAATTCCCTTGCCATTTTCCTTGATCATTGTCGCGACAGAGTTAATGGTGTCGTGACAATCTTCTTTTCATTAGATGCAGCAATGTGGTGATGAGAACTCTTTGTTGCAGCGGGATTTCTATTCGCCTTGAGTTGGCTGGACTTTGTTGCGACATATGGTTCTTGGAGCTGACATAGTTCTTGCAGTTTTACTTGAAGTGCATGCCAACAAACAAAAACTATATATAGCAGGTGCTTTGCAATTTCCATTTTTGTATTCTTTTCTATTGAATTGTCTCCTTTTCAATTAAAGCAAGCAAAACACAAAGTTGGTGAATATTCATAGTAGCATAAAGCAGTCTAAAAGCTTTGCTAAAAACATGCCGAGAAAAATGGATTAAAAATAGATGAGTTTAGACTAAATAATTCCTTACAAACGCTTGGATGACTTCCCAAACCATAACTCTTTACCTAATTCTTAGGAATGAAGTTAACTTGCTCCCTGGCAAGAGGGTAACCTGGCACGCCAACATAATTAGTTCGTCACTGCGGAAAATTAGCTAATATATCAACTACATTGATAGAAAGCAATTACATTGATTAAAAAATGAGACAAGTTCTCCAACATAGTAATTTCATACACGAAGTTACTATCCTTAACTCAGAACACACCTGTGTCACTTGAGGAGATCCTTGAAAAGAAAGGTTTAGAAGCGACTCCTTTGGTTCATAGAATTAATAAATAAGCATAGAAAACCGCTGTGTTATGTCAATTCAGGGTTCAAATCCTACATTAAATCCTTGCAAACATAATAATCACTTAACCAATCCCTTCTCAGAAGGTGCTTAGCCTTCCATCACCGGATTACACATAACTATGACAAGTCATTTAAACATGTTCATTATGGTTATAACAGAGAAAATGAGGAAAAGGAATTCAAACAATATTTTTTGCTTCTCTTCAGGTTTTGATAGTAATGGAGCTTGGATTTCAATATTCTCTCCCCAAATGCTCAGCTTAATCAACTATTCTAAAAAAAGTTGTAGTTTTGATCTACTAAAAACCTCTTAATAAGAAAAAAATACTCTCTGAAAGAATTTTTTTGCTATCTTATCCTTCACAACCTTACTTATCCTTAGCCACCTATGGCTTCCTGTTATAGTCCGATCATTCTTTGGAATGAGTCAGGAGTAGATTTTGTGAGACTTTTGAAGCCGAGATAATATCAAACATTCTAGTGTCGCGGGCATTGTAGCGCTATCTATGTCTAGGGCATTGCCGTGATGTTGTGCGCTTACTTAGCGATGATTTTGCCTTTGAGATTGAATTGAGACTGTCGTGACATTATTTTGATTGTCGCGACCTTCCCTTCCAATCTTGTGTCTTCAAGGTCTGTTGTGACACTACCCTCATAATGTACAACTATCGACCTCTGGAATGAATGTCGAGACACCGATACGTTTGTCACAACACTGTGAGTTGCTGGTTGGTCTTCAAAGGCATCGAAAAGTGATATTGTCATGACATTCGCGCTCAATCCTGTTTGGATAGGTGTGACAGAGTTTGTGGTTTGCGTTCTGCCGTTGGTTGTTTCTGCTCTTGCGTTTTACGTGTGTGACATAAGTTGCAATGTCGCGACATAACTTGCTCACCATCTGGTCACAGTCATATCCGAGATATGTTGAGTGTTGCGTCTTAGACTGTTTTGCTTTGATTACTTTTCGATTATTATGATGATTGTGATGTCACAACCTTCACTTGCTTCTTGTATTCGGTCGCTGCCATTTCTTGCTCTTTTTGCTTCTTTTGATATTGATTCCTACAAAATAGTAATTTTGGTGAGTATTCCATAATTTTGCATTAAATTAAGCATTAAGGCCTCAAATATGTATGCAAAAATGGACTTAAAGTCTTATGAGTTTCATACTCATCAAAGTTCTAGAGAGAAAAATCTAAATATGTTTGAGGATATTTTAAATGGATTAATATGAACTTTAAGTATTAAAAATTATTTATACTTTTAGTTTTATTTATTTATTATTTATTTTATTAGTTTATTTTTTATTTGAATTTTGTTTCCACTTTTATTGTTTTTTAGGTGTGATCTAGTTAAAAAAGTGAATGATATTTGTTTCTATTTCCTTTTAGTTTGTAATCTATATATAAAAAAAATGTTTATAATCATAATTATAGAAGAATATGAATTAAGTGTGAGATTCTTCTCATATTGGTTCTCAGAAAAGAGCTTTTGAAACTTATGGGATTTTTCAGGTGGCATTCATCTATCGACTTATCAATCGAAATCTTTCCGCAGTTGATTGTGATGTCTTCATTCCATCGACTTAATCGATCAACCTTTCCATGGTGATTATGGCATCTTCGTCGTGACTTATCAATCAGCCGCCCCGTGGTGATTGTGACATTTCATCGTTGACATGATCGTTATTCGTAGTGATTATGGCGTCTTCACTTTTTCCCTTGAACTTGATGGCCGGCGGTTGAAAGTATCATTATTCTGCGGTGGCGTCGGTTGAGCGACCTTGCATCATGTTATCTTTAGTACGACAATTGGTATTTTGTTATGCGTATATGGCGTTTTATTGAGTGTGTGCCAGAGCCAGTTGAGCGACGGCGTATTAAATCGAACCGAATAATATGAATCGAATCGCGTCGTCCGATGTTGTGTGAAACGTGGTCATAGATATTCCTGATCATTATAGGTTATCAAATGTATAGACTTTGAGCGAGTTCATTATACTATTAACCTGGGAACCGAATAAATTTTCCTGGGTTTAAAAAAAAATAAAAAAGGTCAAATATTTTGGCTTTTTCTATTTAGCAATGAGTCATGAAAAAGTTAAAAAAACAAAAAGGCTAAATCTTTGAACCAAATTAGCTTTAACAAAAGCAAAAAATAAAAATAAAAATTGAATAAACAAAAAGCCACTAACTAAAAGATAAGTTTTATTCCAATCAAGAAAATAAATATTTTTTTTAATTAAAATTTTCTATAATTTACACTGTTGGTTTTAATATTGAAATATAAAATTTGAATATAAGAATTAAAAATACGAACTTTGACTCTAAAGAATTTATTTTAATAACTTAAAGATTTAACTTATAATTCTAAGATAAAAGTTGTTGTAATATCAAGTAACCAGTTGTTTTCTACCATTGAACATGTAGGTGAGATGATTGAGGTCACTAATATCTTAATCGATGGTCTCGAGTTCGAGTCCTAGGAATATAGGTGTGTTATATGGTAGAGCTTTACTGTCATTTACTCCTACACTTTCACTTTTATTGACATTTAACCCATCTACTTTGAAATGATAAAATTAACCTCTTATACTATTGAAAACATGAAAAGTGAAAACTAACCCCTTATATCTATTTTTGAATTTTTATTTCAAAATTAAATAAAAATTTTAAAATTAACCCCTTATGTTATTTAAAAATTAATTTTCTTATAATTAATGTTTATATATAATTAAGAATTTCAAATGTATAAATTATTTTTTTCACGTTTATAAATTGTATATATTTAACATTTCTAAAGACGATAGTCTTTTTTAATAATATATATATATATATATATATTTAAAAATAACTTAAAAAAGAAATCATCCTAATTGTAAAAAAATTATTAAATTTTGAGAAAATTAATTTTGAAATAAACATAAATATCCTATCTACCCAATTTTTTTAAATCAATCTTTTAATTTATCAATATTTATATGATATTTGTATAGCATTCTAATTAACTTATAAAAAATAAAAATAAAATAAAATACCATGATAAAAAAATCATCCTCACTATACATATTATTTATAAAACATAATTTTTTATCTAAAATTTGAAAAAAATAATTTTTAAATAAAAATAAGTATCCTATCTAACCAAAAATAATAATCTTTTAATTTTTATCTAAATTTCAAATATAAATTTAAAAATATGCATACAAGGGATTTGTTTTCTTGTTTCCTATAATATAAGAGGTTAATTTTATCATTTCAAAGTATAGGAGGTAAATGATAATAAAAACGAAAGTGTAGGGGCTGAATTAGAAGGGTGGGTAACGAAGTTGGAGGGGTAGATTACTACCGTTACCACCTCCATTAAAAAAGGATTTACTTTTCATGTATTGGATAATGCATGATATTAAAATACCGAATGTGTTTTTTCTATAATTTACAATTCTCTTAGACTGAGAGGGTAGAGGACTTGTATCCTTTAGAAAATATATGCTAATTTTACTTTTTTTTAAAGAAATTTAAAGATATATACATGTCATAAAGTTTATAAATTAGTAAAATACAAAATTTTCTCAAGATAAATTTCAAGATGAAATTTCTTGTCAAGCCAATGATGTAATCCGTCATCCTAATAGAGTTAATAAAGAAAAGTTTTATTCCGATTGAGGAAAATGGCTCATTTTTTCAATAAAAAATTTTCTATAGTTTTGTAATATTGAAATATAAATTTTTAATTTTGAACATAAGAATTTAGAAATTAGAAATGTGAATTTTGCGTGAAATCGCCCATCATGTTATTTGGTAGGGCAACTCTATTATTTTCTTTTCTTTCTCGATAAAGTGGGGTTTTAATTTGTTTTAAATTAACTCATTTAAAAAATAATCCCTAATCGATGCTGCACATGTGGGAGACACATTGTCTTCCCAAAATGTTTGTTTTATTGGTTGATTGTTTTCATGATTTTGTCGTCTTCTTGTTGCAGTGTGCGCTTTTGTGTCGTCTTGCTACATCGTTGCGAGTTTGTTTCGTCCTTGTTGTAATGTTTATTTGTGTGTGGGTAATTTAAATGGGAAAAACATATTCCATCAACAAATCAAATTATGATCATTAATACGATTGGAAAACTAGAGTCATATGTATTTTAGCAAAATCATAGGTATTCTAGCATGTTAAATCTATTCAAAGTCTACACATTTGATAATACTATATAGTGAATAGAATACTTATGACTCCAATTTTTGCAATATAAACATATTGACGATTTGTTTTTATCAAACATGCTTTGATCGTTTGAATCACCCGCACACAAATAAACATCATAACAAGACAACGAAAGATGAAAAACAAAAAAAACAAACTTTTATTTTTATAATCTATTTATATTACCTAATTATTTTATAATTTTGAGGTAATATTTTTATTCTATAATTTTATGGTTAAATTTATCTTTTCTAAATTGAGGTACCTAGACGACACAAAACCACACACCGCAACAAGATGATGATAAGATCTAGATATGTGTGGAATAACCACTTTATTATGAAAAAAATTGGTAGAAAGAGATGTAAAGGGATGATTTAAGGCCAAGAATGACAAAAGGCATTACATTGTAGCAATACATCCTTGTCGGAGTAATAAAACCCTTGTTTGTTGAGTCTAGCGAATACATTAAGATCTTATTATAGCCGGCGTAAGCATCGAGGAAGGAGAGAAGTTGATGCCCTGTTGTTGCTTCCACAATTTGATCAATCCGTGGTAGAGGAAATGTATCCTTCGGGCAAGTGTCATTCAGGTTAGAATAATCGACGCACATGTGCCACTTTCCATTCTTCTTGGGAATGACCATGATGTTGGACAACCATTCAGGGTACTGAATCTCTCAGATGAACCCGGTGAGTGAGCATCAACTTTGTGTTTTATAATTTCTCGAAGCTCCATATGGAATCGTCTTAGCTTTTGTCGGATCGGCTTGCACTCCTTCTGGAGGTTCAAATAGTGTTGAGCAATGGTTGGGGAAACACATGGCATGTACGTGTGGGACTATGCTAAAATGTCAATGAACTCTTGCAAAAGTGATAGTAGGGAGTCAACTTCTTCTCAGGTGAGGCGCGCTCCCAAACTAACCTACTCGATCATGTCCGAGCTGAACAAGGGGTGAAGAGTCAGTGGCTTCGAAACCTTTGAATCCTTCAGTTAGGTTACACGTGCCTCGAGTTGTCGTTGGTATTCAGTTGGCGCTTCATCCTCATTCTACTTGACCTTGTAGCATGCTTTTGCTACCTGTTGGTCTCCCCTTATGGTCACCTGGCCCTAGGGAGTTAGGGAACTCAACACTTTATGGTACAAGGATAGTAATGCCTTCATCACATAGATCCAGGTGTGACCTAAAATGGCGTTGAAGGACAAGGGCTCATCAATCATAGTGAGTGGGACCAGGGTTGAATCTAGCTAAGCCAAGCAATGCTATTTGTTGTGGCGGTCTCACGATCCATTGAACCCAATATCCTTATAGGAGTGTGTAGACTATCGAGCTTATGGCCTAGGTGGAGCAAGGCAGGTAGGTAGAGGAAGCCGACATCACTCTCGGGGTCTACCAATATTTGCTTCATCGGGTGCTTCCCGACCTCCAAGGTAAGAACCAGTGCGTCGTATTGGGGCATAGACAACTGCCTTAGGGGAGACTCGAAGAACGTAAAGAACTCGTCGATAGGCCGGATACTACTCGGGGCGAAGTTGTAGTTGAATCCGGCCAAGAAGACCCTCAAGCGTGGCTATTGGGCTATAGGTGTAGTAGGGCTAGCGAGGATGGTATCAATCACCAGGCAAGAGCTCGTGGATGGTAGGGACTACGAGTTGTTCGGAGTTGCCTCATCAACGTACTCCTGAAGATGTCCTCTTCTGACCAAGAAGTTTAATAGCCTTCGAAGGCGATGACAGTCGTAGGTCCAGTGCCTAACGTTGATTAGTGCCCAAAAAGTGGTATTTTGAACCCTATTTATTTTAGGTTTTGAGTGCTTTTTGTGTACAAATCATTCTAATTAACCCGATTTGCACATTAAGGTCCACTATTTATTCACGATTGCATTTTGTGGAAAATTTTGGAGTTTTGCTGACTAATGGTACCAAAATTGTTGAGTCGATCAAGCACGAGAAGGGTCGAGGTCAAACTCAACATAGCGGTCGAGGAGCCCGAGGAAGGGAAGGAAAGAAAGAGAGAAAAGAAAATGCTAAGAAAAATTTACAGGTACAGGGAAATTCCCTCTGTGGCGCTATTCATGTTCTGCGACCTTTATTCATCTTGCCCTTTGTTCATCACCTTGCAGATTCCTGGCGCCCAGTTTGTTATTGCTTTTTGTCTCTTTTGGTTTCTTTTTCTTTTTGCCCCCATTTGTAATAGGTTTGCAATGTTATTTTTGTAATTTTGTAAGGGCTTTATTTCTGAAAATCCCTTAGCCAAGCCTTTGTAGGGGGCTTTTAATCAATAAATTTTTGGAGAAGCTTTCGACTCTCCGTTTTTCGCTTCTTCTGCTTCATTTTCTTTCCCTTTCTTTTCCATTTTCTGGGCAACCAAACACCCTCGAGGATGACAACTCGGAGGATGGTTGGCTAAAACCCTTCACTCCTTGAAGTGGAAGGCTGGGTGAAGGATCTAAACTGCGGAGGTCCCGTTTTTTTCCTTGCGGTACTCAACTGCAGCCGTTCGTGTTCTCCCTTTAACATTAGGTTTAGATCCCTTCGATTCATGTTGAATGGTCAGTACTTGGTAATCTTTTAGTGCTCATTTGATGCTTATTACTAGATCTTGTGATGTTCATTAGTTACCATTTATTACCCATTGTAATGTGAGTCAAGGAGACTGTTTGAAGCGGCGAGAACATAAATGGCGGTGAATGCCATTTTCAAGGATAATTATTATGGGTTAGGTTTATAGCTAAATGAAGATCGATTCGGGGAGATGACTATAGGTCATCCTCCCGACGTGAGAAATAACCGAGGACCTCTCGGTGACCTGTAGGAACTCAACCGCGGTGACCTAACACTTCAAGGAGTTCTATTTTACATGTTAACTTGTTTTATTTTCGAGTTTAAACTGAAAAACCTGCTTGTTTAACGAGCCTGAAAATCCAGAATTTAATTCACCAAATTGAACACCATTTGTTAGTCATTTGTCGCGAAAACCCATGCGAGTTCGGCCCTATAGCAGCTATCTTGCGTTAGGAGGAATTTAGGATACAAATTTTGTTGATTTTAGATCACCCTATTGTGGCACGAATCAAATGGCGAGCTGTGAAACACTTGTGATCCTCATCACAAGTACTGGTGAATTTATTTTATATTTCACTTTCATTTTTTTTAGTTTCATTTCAAAAAAAAAAAAAAAAAGGTTGTTGCAACATTGTTTTGTGTTATCTTGTGTTGCTGTTTCTTTGCGAGGAATCCATGTTCGATGGGCTTGAACTAGAATCAAATGGAACACCTAGGGAGAAACGATATAAGTAAATACACTATGGAGAGAAACCTAGAGCATGCACATGTCAATGAGGGACTACAAACCTTCCATGGCAGAATCAACAACCCTCGGGAGAAATCCAAACCCAAATAGGTCTATGAGGGACTATAGAGACCAATGGATGAGTGCACCCATCTATAGTGTTCCCTCAACTTATGCACCTCCTGCTTCTCCACAGTATACCTCAACTCCTCAGCCACCACAACCACCACAGTTAATTTCTCCAGTTGAATAGGCCATTCTGGACCTTACCAAGCTAGTGGGTGACGTTGTGGAAGAACATAAGAAATTCAATGCCTAATTGAGTCAAAAAATCCATACTGTGGAGAACTCCTTGGACCAAAAATTAGATGGGCTTCAAAGTGAAATGGATAAGAAAATTGACAACCTGCAGCAATCAGTCTCAAAGCTCACCAATCAGCTTGTTCATCAAGAGGAGGAGAATCTAGAGGAAGAGTGTATTTTGGGTGAATAGGCTCAAATGCAACCTCAAGGGGAATTGATGCGGAACCGTGGGGCTCGAAGGAACTACCGGTGAAGAGCACACGAAGGCTTACCTCCACCCCATCCCCATAAATTTGAATCCTAGTGCCATTGCTCAACCCAAAGGAAATCAGCCTTGCCCGGCATCATCCTCCCAGGACCTAGTGTATATCTTGCTGCTGACACAATCTGACAAACCCACAGCACCCACCACAGGCCACCCCATCCTTGCACATCTTTGCAAAACTTCAAGAAATTAGTAGCCCTTTGTACAAACTTTTTGACACTACGCGCCAAAAAACAATGGCGGTTGCTCACATCGCATGGCATAAGCGAGTGGTTCGGGTCTTTGGTTCGGTTTGGAGCACTTTCGAACCTCGGCATTTCTAAAGCTCCGCGATTCAGAGTAACCTCCAAAGGCTTATGGAGTGGTTTTGAAACACCAGTCTCCCCGCTTTGTTTAATTTTCTTGTTTTATTTTTGTTTTATTTTATTTGGATTTCTATAAGTTTTCTTCTTAGATTTTCCCCAATTTTTAATTTAATCTTTTGTTCTAGCTTGTTTTTCACTTTTACGCAATTTTTCTTAATTTTCTTGTATTAATTTTTTGCAATTCTAATGAAAATTTTGGCGAGGCCCGGAATGAAGGTCGGCGGCAACGGGGAGCAAGTCGCTGCGTAGCGGCGTACGGAAGGCTTCTCATATAAGACAAATTTTGAACAGTGAAGTAAAAAAAAAAAAAAAAATTTATTTTTTTATTTTATCAAAAAAAGTTTTGTTTTTTATTATTATTTTATTTTATTTTATCAAAAAAAAAAAAATTTGTCTCTAAAAAAAATGTTTTATTATTATTATTATTATTTATTTATTTATTTATTATTTTATTTTATTTATTTTTATCCAAAAAAAAAAAATCACTACGTAGCAAAAATGAATTTTCGCTAGAATTTCGCTATAGTAGCGAAAATTTCGCTACCTCTCCCCTATTTACCTTCTGATTTTGTTTCACCCATAACTTTTTCATCTGAACTCTGTTTTAGGCGTTTTTGGTACCGTTGGAAAGCTTAGAGAGTGTAGAATCCAAAAATAATAGAAGAATACTTTGAGTATTATGGTCATAATTTTCAAAATTCTCAGCCAGTCACTTTTCCTCTATTTTCTTCTCAACTTGTTTATTTGAAGCCTAAACAGAGTAAATAGTGTCGATCTGGAAAGCTTGCGTATCCTATCCAACAATGATCATCTCATCAAGGAGTAGCATTTCCTTCCTAACTGCCAATCAGGGAGCCCCGTCTGAACAATGAGACATTTGGTTGGGGGGAGAGTTAGCGAGCGACTTTTGCATTTTATGTTTTTGTTACTATTTGAGGGCAAGCCTATTTTGTGATGTTCGGTGGCTACGGTTTCCTTTTGTGAAGAGTTTGTTATACTATACAACACTTTTTCAAAAATTGGACCCATTTTGCACCCAAACTTTTTTTTTTTTTTTTTTTTTTGTGTTGCGTAACCTGTGGTTTGAAAAATTGAAACTTTGTCAATTCTATTGACGTTAGATTGGTTCCATGCACGGTGAGTGGATGTAGTTGAACACTTGTTGCTTTTCGACCATTTTCTTCCACCTTTGGTAACCACACCTTTGTGCACATCAGGTTTCTTCAATAACCTGAAAAACTGCCTAGCCTCCTAAGCCTTGCAATAACCTACCCTAGTTTCGTTGACCACCTTTAATAGGTTAAGGACCCCCATGAATATAAGGCCAATGTGTCTTCCAAAATAAAAAATAAAAAATAAAAAAAGAGAAAAAGAAAAAGCAAAAAGAAAAAGAAAAGAGAAAGAAAAAGAAGGAAAATTGCAGCTTTGCCTTGAAACTTTGCAGGAACTGGTCAGGGGTTTATGGCGAAAACCTTTAGAAGCACAGTGCCTAAGCCAGCGGTTGGGAACCCGACTTAGTGTTCGCTACGGGTGGATGGACGGAGTTTAGCGGTTATGAAGATCTTTGGAGGCTCGAGAAATCATTAGTCAGGGGTGAAACCTATAGAGTTTGTGGTCGAAAAGATCCTCATGACTTGATGCCCTAAGCCTTAATTGGTTGAAGGAGTCATCGGTAGATCCCCGGATTACATGGACTTTGTGGTCGATTCTCGGCATTGCACCTACAACACAAAGAGTTGTGGAATAAGAGTGGGTCTGATCTATTTGGGTTGGTTAGCGTGCTAGGTTGTGGCAATAGCCTGGTTGGGGGGAGAGTGCAGTTTAGCAGTTTATTGTTGAGAACTGATCAAACAAACACTTAGGTTTTGGTGGAAGTCTCTGGTTGATTCAACAAGAAGGAGAGCTCTTTTGATACTCAATTTGGCCGGCATTCATTCTCTCGGGATAGTTATTGGGCGAGATTTGATGATTCTTACTTGAGGTTAGGCATTACTCATTCACAACCTTTTGAAATACCATTTTTGTGAACATTATTTGTTATCGTTTGTATGCTCTCTCTTTCTTTCTTTCTTTCATTGCTAAAGGGACTAGCAATGTGTGGGTTGAGGTGTGATTAGTGCTTAAAAATTAACTATTTGAACCTATTTATTTTAGGTTTTGAGTGCTTTTTGTGGTCTTAATCATTCATTAACCGATTTGCACATTAAGGTCTACGCTATTCTCTTGATGCATTTGTGGCAAATTTTGCAGTTTTTGCGAGCTAATGTCGTGCCAAAATTGTTGAGTCGATCCAAGCACGAAGAATTCGAGTCAAACTTAGCATAAGCGGTCGGGAAGTGAGAAGGAAGAAGAGAGAGAAAAATACAGAAAATTTGGAGGTACCAGAAATTCCCTCATACACTATTCATGTCATGACACTATTCCGCAGTTTTGCCTTTGTTCATCTGTGGTCCTAGCTGCCGTTTGTTTTGCTTTTTGTCTCTTTTGGTTTCTTTCTTTTTTTGCCCCCATTGTAATGGTTTTGCAATGTTATTTTGTAATTTTTGTAAGGGGCTTTGACTAATCCACCCCAAGCGAAAACAACTGTAGAAAGGGGACTTAATCAATAAATTTTTGGAGAAGCTTTCAGCTCTCCCGTTTTTCCGCTTCTTCTCTGCTTCATTTTCTTTCCCTTTCTTTTCCATTTTCTGGGCAACCAAACACCCTCCGAGGATGGTTGGCTAAAACCCTTCCCTCCTTGAAGTGGAAGGCTGCTGGGTGAAGGATCTAGGCTACTGGAGGTCCTGGGTTTTTCACGCGGTACTTTCACGCTACTTGTGTCGTAATTCTCCTTTAACATTGGGTTTAGATCGCCGATTCATGTTGAATGGTGATGCCAGTAATCTTTTAGTGCTCATTTGATGCTTCTTACTAGATCTTGTGATGCTCATTAGTTACCATTTATTACCATTGTAATGTGGTCGAGAACTCGTTTGGCGAGAACATAAATGGCCAATGAATGCCATTTCAAAGTTATTATTATGGGTTAGGTTTTATAGCTAAATGAAGATCGGTTCGAGATGACTATAAGTCATCCTCCCAGCCTTGAGGAAATAACCACAGGGAACCTCATTGACTTTGTGGAACTCAGCGGTGACCTAACTGCCGAGGAGTTACATTTTACATGTTAACTTGTTTTTATTTTCAGTTTTAAACCCCAAAACCTCCACATTTTTAACCAAACACGAAAATCAAATTTAATTCACCAAATTAAACCTCAACTGGTAGTCATTTGTCTGAAAACCCGTACTGAGTTCGACCTAGAACGTATCTTTGCGATGGAGGAATTTAGGATCACAATTTTGTTGATTCGGATCACCACATTGGCTGATGAGGCATTAAGACGAGTACTGCAAGCGAGCCAGAGACTATCCTCCCTTGGATCTCCCCCATCGAGTGGAAGCCACTTTCGAACCCTAGAGGGATTGGATGAGGGAGAGGAGTTGAGAAGGCGACACCATGAACTAAATCTGCTATGCGTCGTTGTCCTGCCCTAGATTCTCGGCAGAACAGTCCCTCGAGCCTTCAGTCGCATTGTGATTGTCAGATCGCCTTAACTCCTTGGAATAGCGCTTGCCTCGTCGGTCCTAATCATCTCAGCTTCTTTTCTATTTGCTTTCGTTGTAATGTCTGGAGTATGATGTGCTGGAAACTGTTCGTTTAGTTGTGGCGACTATGTTGTCCTCGAGCATGGCGTATTGGTTCCCCCTTTGGAACAGAGTGATAGGGAATAAAAAAACTAGGTGTTTGAGCGAATGGCTTGCTTCACTGCCTGCAGGACATTGTCTGGGCTCACGGCTTCAAGTTGGAGGATCACACCCTTGAAACGCTTCATAAAGTCCCTGATGGACTCAAACCTTCCCAATCGGATGTGGAAAAGGCTAGTAACTCTCTCTTTTTTTTTTTTTTCGCCACGGCCAGAGGCAAATATGTTAAGTGGCGAATTTCTCGGCCCCAGGCATCGGAAGAGTTAATTGTATTAGAAGACTGGCGGTGGGCGGGACAAGAGCGGGGGCCAACTAGGCTGGTCGGGAGAGACCTTACCGCGATGAAACATTGTTCCTTTCTACGATTGCCATTACCTATTGTTAATGCATCAGGTGGTCGAAAGGTCCTGAAGGTCATCGTACATTTGAAATTTCAGTAAAGCGAAGTGTGGCGAGGCGTCGTGGTTTAGGATGGCAGGGACAAACGCAGACAAAGACATGTTGTCCAAAGCGCGCAATGTGGGATTTAGATTTCATCGAGGGGAAGGAGTTCGGAGCGATCAAGGATTGCTGACAGGAGGATGATCCCGGCAATGGGGAAGGAGAGTAGCTATTGATGGATTCGAAACGCGTAGGGCTTCAGGGCACGACCGAATTACCATGGCGAGGAGTGACCGTTTTGTTACACAAGGTTGAATTATCCTCGAATAAGGTTACATTAAACGCCCGAAGCGAGGCCCGACTACTGTTGGTGGGATCAGCCCGATCTCTGCGACATTATTTCCAATGACAAACCAGCGGTCCATTGTGGAAACCGAACTTGGAAAAGGGAATTTTTCCTATTGAACAATTTGGAAGCAAATCTCTGATCGCTTTCTTATAATGAACAGGAGAGTGGGACCTTTGTTCATTCCCACAGACAACTCCAATGGAAAGGTCTCATGTCCTTCTAAAAGAATGTTTGTTATTTCTCCAAAAAAGAACCGGATGCCCTTTTCGAGTACATCCTCATACATTATATACCCATCGTGGGGGGTTACATGGTTGATGGTTATGAGATGGGCGGTTATGAGTGGCCCTTAATGTCCTTACGTTACCCATTAATTTGTACATTAACTATTATACATCAACTGTTATGCATTAACTATGAAGTAACGCCTGTCAAGGTGGACAATAACACATGCTCCATTTGCCTTATCTCCTATGCCTGAGGCGGCTTGTTTGCTCAAGCATCCAATCTCATCCACCTTTGCTCGAGATGGTTGAGATGGGGTCATGCCGGTTCTTCCTGCTTTTCGAGATCGGGTCACTCATACGACTGTCACGTGATTGGGTTCGGGTCACTCACGTGTTTGTCACGTGAGCCATAGCTAGTCCCATTCCAATAATTGGACTTTTACATTCATAAAAGTTGATATTATTCATCCATCTTGGTAGCGGGAAGCAAAGAAAATTAAATTTTATATTTTAATATTTTACCTAATTTTTACATTTCAAACTATGAATTAAATCTTAAGCTATTAAAATAAAATTTAATGACTAAACAAATTATTTCAATATTAAAATCCATAACACCAACTTTTATAGAGTTTTGTAACCAAGTGAGGCATTAAGGTGGTTGAATATTGATTAGAATATGAATAATCTCGTGGTGATAAGAACACCTATTATGGGTAGGTAGCCAAACTTTTGGGAATTAAGGTATGTTTGGTTCCTATTTTGAAAAATGTTTTCACAAAGAACACCATTTTGGTTTCTCTTAAACCTATTCTTATTATCTGTGTTTAGTGTTTTATGTGTTATTTATGTTTTTATAGAACAAAAAACTGGGAACCAAATTGTTCTCTATGTTTGAATGTTTTCCTTGTTTTTTAGAATTAAAAAAAAAAAAAACAGTTTTCAGAAATGGTGAACAAACACATGTCCTAAAACTCTTTGAAAACTTTCCATTCTAAATAGGAGAGTAGCCAAAATTTGGGATTTGGGTCTTTAGAATCATTCCTGAAGGCCTTATAATATAAACTACCAACCTTTTGTTGCAAAAATAAATTTTATCTTTGTCAATATTTTAAGTTTGTCATAATTTTACATTATATTGTAGGAAAATATTATTTGTCATGTTTGGTAATGGGAGTTTATGATCAAGTGGAGTGTTAAGATGGTGGAATATTAACATTTATAGAGGATTATATAAGAGTAGCAAACAAATTTTATTCTGAAAGTTATATATTTAAAGTGAATTTTATATTTTTATGTTTTTCCTTGACCTTTTTTATTTAGATTATGATTAAAATATATTTTATTGTCAAAATTCAGGTTTGATTTTGTTTTTCCTTTATTTTTTTGTGTATTTGTTCGTCCACTTATTCCTACGTATTTTATTATCGACTTATTGCGACGAGTAGTTATGTCGTCGATAGTTGGCTTGTGACGCCTTATTTCCCGGGGGTCCCGTTGACCACCGTCAACCTGCGGAAAACCTATGTGTCTCATATCATGAGACCCATGCATGAGTAACAATGGCCACGTTGAGCCCATACATCAATACTCACCAAAAATCTAACGAACTATATTACAATAGTTCAAGAGTTAATTACACTCTTAATACAAAACATATATCAAAATTAAGAATTCTACTACATGTTTTTCAAAATATATCTATCAAAGCCACATGTCGGCTTTCTTCTCAAAAGCGGCCTCTAATAAGCGTTGTCTTCCCGAGCACCTCCACAGTACTGAAATATTTTTCCCTCGGCTGGGAGTGGCTTGATGCCTAGTAGTGGAATTATCTTATGGGTTACTCACCTAAGTGCACATGTAAGCGGCAACCAAGCTTTACATTCAGCGAATGTGATCCTACTTGAATATCTACATGAAATGGATGAGAATGCTGACTCCTTTTTCCCATTTCTGAGCCTCATTGACTCCCTCATGCCCCTAAGCCAAGTGTGAGAAAATCTTGTTTCAAAACAAAAGGTTTTGTTCTTGAAAACATAATCTCAGTTTCGGTAAAATCCTGTTAGAATGACCTCAAGTGAATTCTTTGGTATTAGCGAAGCTTGATCATGGAGCCTCTCCGGCGTGAATTGTTGGACAACTCTCCAAGGAAATTCTTCATAAAATCTTCCTTTGAAATTCCTTTCACAACCATTTTCCTTTTTCTTTCTTGTCATGAACTCACACCTATTGTTCTAGGTTACCCCGGTGCATATGAAATGCATTATGCCATTTTCATACAACACATGTCAATATATCAATCATGCATATATTGACAAAATTTACATACTAACCATATGTTATTTATTCATAGCAATAACATCAAAATTAGCTCACATGGGCTAATAAACAATTTAATTTCCAATGGCTCATACACAATTATAACTCATATAATTCCAAACATCATGTTAACACATTAAATTCCATCAATTAACAATTCCTTTTCGCGCACACACTCGAGCCATTCATTTTAAGCAATATTTTGCAAACAACTCACATGGACAATTTTGGTCCAACCATCGGCAGACCCGGTTTTAACGGTCCTCGAAGCGATGCGATGGGTTGGCTGAAACTGCCCCGAAATTCAGCGTCGGTCCCGCTCCCGGAGGGCCAGAAAACTCCACGGCCATTTCGGCCCCAAACACTCAAACCACAATTTATAACGCACATCCAAGGCACACAAGGACCACTTTCAGTCCGAGATCAGTTCGGGACTGTCCCAGCAGTGCAAGATTTCCGATGCAGATCCGTTTGAGGCGTCGGAAATGTAGCTCACGGCCTCATCTGATCAAAATCATTTAATGGCTCTTAAGCAGAAAATAAATCAAGTAGGAGAAGACCCCTGCCTCTCAGGTTTTGAAGCTCCATAAAACCAGTGCCTGGCGTGGCCCTTGCGAGTGGGGGCTTTCTTCTTGGCTCCACGGGGGTTCGACGGTCGATTAGCCCGGGAAATTTAGAGAAGGTGGAGCCTCTCTCTCTAAAATCCCTTCCTTTCTCTCTCTTTCCTTTTCTCTCTCTAATTTCCCGCCCAAACCGTTTGGGAGAAGAGAGGAGTCAAGATTTGGGTCCTCTCACTTGCCACATGTCAAGCCATCATTGGTTGGCTTAGATTCCTTATCCACTTTATCCATACTTTGGATTTCATCGATGGCATACATGCCATGTGTCCACCCCATAGCCCCTCTTGAGCTCATGTTTGACTAATTCTGCACATAACACGGCGCCTCTTGAGCCTTCTCAAATGTACCAAGTGTCCTACATTACCCCTGTTGCCTCGCGATGAAATTTAGTTGTCTCGGAACCGGCGTGGTAGTGGGTTCATGAGGCGATTCCAACGGTAAAGTCAGTTTCGTCATCAGTGATCTGAAAAATTCGGGTTTTTAAATTGCCATTTTACCTTTGTTTAGAAAAAGTAGAATTTTCTCGGGGTTTCACATTCCCCTTTTAAAAATTTCGTCGAAATTCACGCACCTCTTAGCATCACTCACATGCATATGCGGCCTTACGCAGCTCTAGGCAGGTGTTGTTATGATAACCCGCCCCCTAGGTCTGAGTGCCTGGCTTAGATGGCTGGCAACTCATTTATGTCAAGAATGACATCCAAATCCGATATGTCTCCACCCGAAGGTCCCTTAAGAGCATAATCCTTGAGATCTCGACTCCTGACCACGACTATCGTCGACTCTCACCTAGATCCAGGGAAGAATTTTCCTCTGATATGGCTTTCGGAGGCCTCCCGACCTCCTAGCCCCCGAACCTATCACACAAGATGCATTAATAGTGTGATGCATTAGAAAGCAAATGCGAACAAAACGTATACTTTGCATGTGCATTCTGCTTTTTGGATGGTCGGCTTAACGAGTACCATGAGACCTCTGCCTCCTAGGACAATCTCGTCTCATAACTTATTGCGACGAGTAGTTATGTCGTCGATAGTTGGCTTCTTTGTGAGTTTTCACGTTGGCAGTTCAGATGATAGAGTTGATCCGATAGAGTCACCATATCAAATCTTGTTCTTCAGTATCTTGCAGATATGGAATCTTAAGTACTGCATTATCCCTTAATGTTTTTAACATTTTTTATTCTATGTTTCTATCCATTGTATTGATGACTTGAATCAATAAAGTTATAAAAAAACTCAATTTATTTTTTTCCTAAACAGAGTTTCAAATATTAGCTTTACTTTATTTTATTTTATTTTTTTTTCAAATGAGAGTCAAAACTTCTCCATAATGTGCAATTTTATTTTTTATTTTAAGATTTAAGATAAAAATGAAGAAAAGAAAAGTAACACCCATTTACAGTATAAATTTTAAATAAGGATAAAAGATAATATATGACAAGTTAATCTTACAACCAAAGAACATGTCATATTTGTTATTTGAAAGTTAAATTTTCTATTATTTTTAAAAGGGTTAATTATATAAATGGTGTGTCAAGTACTTTTCCAAAATAAAAAAAAATATTGAAAAATTAAGACATCGTTTATGTAATTAACCCTTTTTAAAATAACTTTTAAAGATTCTTATTTTAAGAGTTTATCTTTTACAATGCTACTATATATATATATATATATATATATATATAGTGGGAAGAAAATAAGGCATAGCTCTTCCACATGCCTAACTCAATTGGTTTTTAAAGACAATACATGGGAAGTGTGACGCCCCAAATCCCGAAGGTCTTTTTTCTTTTTTTTTTTTTCTTTCAATGCTCAAGTCTGTCGCGACAAAATTCCTCTGTCATGCACACGTCCTTGTCGTGTAAGCTCCCAAGCCTTGTTGTCTTGGCAGCCGCGAGAAGCGTTGTCGTAGTGCGTGAGCCGCCTTGTCGTGTCTGCGTGCCCAGGCTATTGTCGCCGCGCGAAGGCCTTAATCGTGCAAACTCTGTCTAACCCGGCGTGTCGAGCATGACCTCCATGTCAGACCAGGCTTCGGTCGCGACTAGAATATCAGGTTGCGACAGCAGAACCTCATCCCATGACAGCTGCGTGCGACATGAGATTCCTTGTCGCCAACCTGAAACCTCCATTTGGCTATACTCTGTCGCGACATAAATATTATGTCACGACATAAAGCCTCTCCACCATTGTCAACTCTGTCGCGACATAAAAACATTCTATTGCAACAAGAAAACTCCTTGCTGGAGAAACTCTGTCGAGACATAAAACCCTTATGTCACAACAAGAAGTCTCCTACTCCTGGCCGACTGGGTCGCGACATAAAATACTATGTCACAACACCACTCTATGAAATCCTATCGCGACATAAAATATTTCTATCACGACATAAAATTCCTTGGCCTTAACCAAACTCTGTCACGACACAAATTGCTTTATCACAACACAAGGCCCCTTGGTCTTGGCCACACCCTGTCGCGACATGAAACCTTTTTTCTTTTCCAAACTCTATCACGAAAGAAAATACCCTGTCGCGACACAATGTAACCCTGTCGTGACACAACAATTTTCTATTGTGACCTAAAAGCAATTGACCCAACTAAGCTCCTGTCACTACCCTGACTCTTGTCGTGACCATCTCGGTGCGACGAGAGCCTCTGTCGACATCGTCACGACGGAGAACTAGAATTCTCTATCGCGATAGGAAAGCCGTATTTGTGATAGTTTCTATGGCTTAAAATCTGATAACCATGTCGCGACACGGAATTCCTATCGCGACACAGAACCAGGAAAGAACTCTGTCAGGACTAGGAATCCCCTATCGCGACCCCAGAAACTTCGATGGTAGCTGTCTTGGCATAGCACACTACATGCGACCGAAATCCTGTCGTTAGCCTAAACATGCGAGGGAGCCTCTTTTTAGGCCTTCCTATCTCGACCCCTTTTCTTTTCTTTTAAACACCACTAAATTCGATATACAATAACCTTTTTATTATAAAGGCAACATGAAACCTGGAAAAACCTTGCCAAACTGTATCAATCATACAATGATTTAATTACAACTATTTTCTTTTACATAAATAGAGCTGGATGGCGTCCATAGTTTCACGATTATAACAAAGCCAAAATCTGGCCTTCTTCCTAACTAAGACCTCAAATGTGTCCACCTCCTAGTGTACCTCCAGCAATTAAAAATGTTTTCCTGGCTTAGTGCTTGATGCCGGTGAGAGGAATTCTCCTACAAGGGCTACTCCCCACCTAAGTGCACATGTAATGGAAAACACACACACATTCAAGTAAAAATATGCACATTCCTACTCGAATGTCTACATGCCATGCCCCATGTCTCGAGTCCTCACCGACTCCCTCACACATTTATTTTCCATTTATGAAAAACTGTTTTCAAAACAAAAGATTTTTTTTTTTTTTTAAAACTCATTGGACGATCTCTGATATCAAAATCAATTGGACAACCCTTCGAAAATAAATCTGTTGGACAAGCATCCGATAAGATTTATTGGACAACCCCCCGATATAATTTATTGGACAACCCTCCGATATAATTTATTGAACATCCTCCGATATAATTTATTGGACAACCTCTGGTATAATTTATTGGACATCCTCCGATATAATTTATTGGAAATCCTCCGATATAAGCGCTTTGTTTAAACTCATGTCACATGCACTCACACATTTCACCTTTGATGTCCTCGTGCATATGAAATCTTGAAATGTCATTTCATGCCAATTCATATTTATGCATGATGATCTTTATCACCTCGATTCGTCAGGCGAATAACGGATCAGAACCCGGTCGGACGAGGCCCCATATCTTCGGGACTCTCATTGACCTGTTCTTTCTTAGAGCTGAACTTGTACTTGTGGGTATACAAACAATTTCTGTAATAACAGAAAACATTTACATAGACAAAAGAACTACCACCGGAATGGTGTCCATCAAAATCTATACACATATACTAAGTCCCATTTACTGATACAAATACTTATACATGTACATGTCTAATACAAACATCAGAGATCGCGGAAACAGTGTCGGTGAGCACCTATCTCTGAGATGACCGGTACTGCTTGTGTGGAATGTCCTGTCCTCTAGCCTCCTCTTCAGTACCTACACGGATTGAACACCCGTGCTAAGATTTACGCTTAGTGGGAACATATAAACAAGGACGACCAATAACAATAATCGTCGTCACAATATTTTTACATGTACTCTTCCTTATGCATATAACGAAACCTATTCTTATGTGAATTCTAACTCATATCATATTACACGTGTAGGTTTCATCCTTTTCAGATTCCAAATCATTATCATGTTCGTATTACTTCCATGTGTCATGTCTTTTATAGGTTGTAATTCATATCTTCTACCTGTATGATAGGTCAGATCATATTCAGAGCAAGCTTATACATATAAAATGGCAAATCGGAACAGGTCAGAGTCATATCAAATACCTACAAGGTCAAATCAGACTTATATAGATACATATCATATACGGACATTAGTCCATAGCAGTACGAGATCACAGTGAGCCATATCACCGGTTAAATGCAGTTCGAACATATCCAAAACAAGGCGGTTGTCGCTTATATCATAATAATATTCAGAGTTACACATATTCATGTTAAGGCATCCGATTCGTCTCTTTTACATGTTTCATGACTTTCTCGGGTTTCAGGTCGTGTTCCTATTCATGTAATTTACATAATTCTATCTACTTGTACCTTATGACTTTTAACAGAATTCTTACATCTTCCATAGGAGTATAGAGCCTATCTGAGAGGTACGTATATATCGTTGACGGAGTTGAATTCCTTTCTCTCTTATTGTTCATTTTTCAAATTTACATGGTTTATGTTCCGGGCTTTATTATACAAGTGGAACATATTCTTATGCGAAGGTACGCGTAAGTTCGTCTTGGTTCATATCTCGAAGGACACATATTTGTACTTATATCGAGATTCATATACTTATACGGGAATACTTATACTGCGTACTTATACTTATCACGGACATATACTTATCAAAATCATCTCATGGGTTTTAAGCATCTGTGTGTGGGTACCCTTGGAGTACTATAGAAATTAGACTTATATTACCAATACGAAAGCACCCGTAGGTACTACAGAGATTTTACTTGTACAATAGTACCTGTAGGTACTACAGAATCGATTCAGAGGTACCCGTAGGTACATTCAGATCTTTACCATATTCATTTCTTTACTCTTATTCTTTATTCAGAGTCTTATCATATAACTGTTTAACTACCAGACCAATCATAAGAAATGAGTAGGACACGGCACAATAAGTACCCGAAGGTACAATCTCGCGATCTTGAGGTCTTAGTAGCACTAAGCGGGGAGTCTTAGAAGCACTGTCGAACGATGCCTACCCACGCCCAGAAGTGTCGTAGCACGCTTAGAGTGCCCGAAGCACCGGTCCGAGCGTGCGACCACGTAACGAGTGTCGTAGCAACTAGCGGGGAGTCTTAGAAGCCTTGCCGTCGAGCGTCCATCATTGTTCTTGGTCTTGGTAGTCATACTATCATATGTCTTTCAGAACTCATAACCTATCTTAATCACATTCTGTGTTCATGAAATATTGCCTTTCATGTTCATGTTCATGTTTCAGTTCATTTTCATGTTTCATATTATATTCATGTTTCATGAACACATCTATACATATTGCATTTCCTATATTTTTATTGTTTCATGCCTATTACATATGGCATTTCATATACTTGTACAATATGATGCCTATGTATTCACACATCATTCATGTATTCTTATTCCTCTATGAATCTACTTTACTTATAAATTGGATTCATTCCAATTGAATCATCAAACTGAGTTATGGCATTTCATGCCAAACTAGTCATTTTGTCCATTTACACTGGAATAGTTTGAAATACCATTTTCAGGGTCTTAACTCCATATCGACGCGATTCTTTGTATTCCTTTGAAGCTAAGGTGCTAAGGGTTCTTCTCCAACTAGAATCACCCAAATCGGAGCACCGAAACTCAAGATATGTCCTAAACAACTGGGACTACTCTATGTTCAAAACTGAACTAGAAATTGGCTTGAACATAGCCCCATGTTGAGTGAATTTCTGGGCCACATAGAGTCAGAAATTGAAGGTATCTATTTCAGGGTGTTTTGTTTTCCTTGAAGTCTAGTTTAACAAGCCACTTGAATCACTTAAATCCGATAAGAAATGACCAAGTTATGGTCAAAATACTAACACTGGTCCAAAATAGAGCATTGGGTACCGGTACCAACCTTTCGGTATCGGTACCAGGCGACCATAACCAATATGGTACCGGTACCAAATAGTATGGTACCGGTACCAACCCCCAAAAATGCCCAGAAATGGTGGTTTTTCTCCCATTTGTCCTTATATTTCCACCCAAAACATCTCAATACTCAATACACACATTAAAACCAGTCTATATCCATCTTGTAATCTCTATTCTACTCAAATCATCTTTCAATACTCATCTTACTTCAAAAACCTTTCATGAATTACTCCCAAAACAACTCTAATATGGGTCATAACCCATACATAAACCAAACACAAGGATTAGTTAGGGTTTGTTCTAACCCAAACTCCATTACTTTGCAATTAAACCGCTGATCAACTTCGAAAGGGAGGATTAAAGTACTCTTGATTAAGTCTGAGAAATCGTTACAGGGTTAGGATTATGCTTTACAACCATAACCCTGAGCATGTATCCACAAGAATCCAAGTAATTCATACTCAATGTTAGATTCATACCTTTGAATCTTCCTTGAACTCCTTCATTCTTCCTTCTTCCTCTTCTATTCTTCTTCTTCTTCTTTTTCCTTCTCTTCTTCTTCCCTGTTCTCCTCTTCTCCCATCCTTTTGAGCTCTCCCTTATATTTTGTAGACCAAAGAATGTTTTTTGGCCTTATTAATAAGACCATGTTTGTATATGCCAATTTGCCTTCTTTTCCATTTTTTTGAGTTAAGGCCATGTTTGTCCTTTGCATTCTTAAATTCTTTTCTCATTTTTGCATTTAGGTCCTTCCATTCTTTCTAATTTCTATTCCATCTTTCCTCAAATTCCATAATGGCATATAAACTTATTGATTTATGCCTCTCATATCCTCAAGTGGTAAATGACTAATTTACCCTTTGCTCTCGTATTAATTTCCTGGTCTATCGTTTTATTTCTGAAAATTTCCATTTAACTTTTATTATACTAAAACAACATCAGAAACGCTGAGGTATATTTAGGTGTTACAAATTACTAATACAACATTAATAAATCATGGATAAATTATATTTTCTACATATAATTCATCCATCTCAAATATCTCAAGTGACCTGTCATATAGCATATATTAATATAGGCTTTTCACATAATAACATATTGCATTAATTTGGCTCATAAAAACAACTTTTGGTAACAGTTAAAGATTGAATCTTGGGCCCACTGAAGCTGAATCCCCGACTTGTTCATGAGTCCAAATTTTAGAGGCCCGAGGCTTTACATTCCTCACGCCCGATAACCATGACATTAAATGACTCTTGGGCAATAACAACAAGTGGAAAACCCCCTCTTGAGTTTTGATGAAAATGATTTTGTACTCTGGCGGAAATACCTGGTGGCGTGATTGTTTCCTCAGCCGGCAAAGCAGAACGATCAGTTTCTGCAGATCGCGAGAGAAAGGTGAAACTACTCACTCCACTTTCCTTCTTCTTTCTTTTCTTTTCTTTCTCGCTTTCTTTTCCTCCTTTTCCTTCTCTCCCAAGATTTAATCCAGCAGTTGATGGGAAATTTCTCCATATGTCCCTTATCGTTTTTTCTTTCTTTATTTTCTTTCTGGATCTTATCTAAAGACTTGTATTTCCTTTCTCTAGGGGTATGACACATGGCCTTCATGGATCACCCTTTCGACTTCCTCTTTTGTTTTGACTTATCTCTCCACATAACACATGTCTTAATGTGAGCCATGGATCTTTTCCTTTTTATTATTCATATGCCATGTGTCACATAGACACATGCATTAAGTGGCAATTGCCACACCACATGGCTCTCATGCCATGTGCACAGGCTTCCATGTGGCAGCTACATGGCCATGCTATGTGGCACCACTTCTTGTGTCACCCGACACCCGATATCTCGAACAACGTGAAATTGACTGTCACCGAGATTGATAAAGTGTCGATTGGGTTACTAGATTTCTCACCGACACGATTCCACGGTGAAATTAAGTTTAGATTGCAAGATCTATAAAAATTAAAGGTTTTTCAACTTTGCTGCTATTCTGACAATTACCATTTTGCCCTTTTTAAGAAAAAATTGAATTTTTCGGGGTTTTACATTCTTCCCCCCTTAAAAGAATTTCGCCCCGAAATTCCACACACATACACATCGAATCACATGCATATGTAATTGTCATTCTATTTCCAATTCATTTAAACAACGTACCTTCATCCTTAAATAGGAAAGGATAGGTGGCCCGCATCGTGTCCTCGCGTTCCCATGTTACCTCCTCTACTCCTCGGTGTTGCCACAACACCTTCACTAACCTCATGGTCTTGTCATAAAACCCTAATCCCGACCCATCCATGATACACACGGTCCCTCCCGCGAGAAGGTCCCATCACAGCCATAAACAATCCCTCCCCCGATCCGCTACATGAAGTGGATGCGAGAGTATACTTAGGGCAGGTGATGGTGAGCGTGGTGTGTATAAGCGTACTCTTTATGCTTGTGGTCGTCGTCGTGAGAAGTAATATAATTGTGCGCATGAATTGCGGATGTCGATCCACGGGGATAGGTGTGTTGAATATAGAATGGGCTTGTGAATATTATCTGGATATAAGTGTTGTGTGAAGAGTACTGGGTAATGCGAATGTAAACTAAGCCCGATTGATGGAATTAATTGCGTATGTGTGGAGACTGAGGCTATGTGCTCCTGTCACTTTCAATGGATTATTTCTTAAAGATGATATTCAGTTTATTTATGATTTATTGATGGCTGGAAGTGATCTTGCTTACGGAATACCCTCTCTCGAGTGTATCGCTTCTCTACGCTAGTAGAGTTGAGTGTATCTCTACCTAACTTTCATTCACTCGAAGCGCTTAAATGTTCTAACATAATTGCCACCTTCGGGATAGGAATATCTCTGTTGAATCAGAGGCTGCTTTCTGCGATCCACAGGTATCCTCATCTCTAGAGATCTCGGATCTCGGTATAGTCACGCTAATGTTGGCGGACATTACCATGTAAATGATTCACGAGATATAAAGCGAATCTTAACAAATTATAAACAAGCTGAATAATATAAACTCTTGTGCTAATCCCATGAAAATGTGACAGGGTTCAACAACACCCTAGAGATAAATCTAGAACATACTGAACGAGAAAACACAAATAGTTAATCTATAAAACATCAGTCTTTCTGTCCGAAAAGAAGAAGATACAAAATGTTGGTTCTTCTCCCAGTCGAGTCTGCTGCGTGACTTACATTGCCCTAGTTACGTGCGTTTACTCGTCACCGATCCCCCATGAAGATTACGGTCCTTTTTGCGCTGTGATTGGAGGAATGACTCAGCTGACGTCGCGACGTTAAGGCGTCGCGATGTTGAAGCGTCGTGGCGTTGCCGGCTTGTTGACTTTATATTAGTTGACTGGCGTCGCGGCGTTGGGGCGTCGGCACGATGGGGGCGTCGCGGCGTTGGAAGCGTCGCGCGTTCGGCGCCGCTCTTTATGCATTCTCATCCTCTGCTCGATGCTTCCAAAGCTGGCTTTCGCTGATTGCATTACTTTGCATTCACACCAATTGAACTGTCGAGATATCGAGCTATAAAAATCATTTAAATGTAAAATACTTGTAAAAATGTAAAATAACGCTAAATGTAAGGTGACGGGTATAACTGAGTGTTTTGGCTTTTCATCCGCCCCAAACTTAGCTTCTTGCTTGTCCCAATGAAACATACTCTAAAGCGGACTCACACCCACGCCACTATAGTCTAACACTAATATAATGATGCACGTGATGCTGATAGTAGAAGATCAAATTGGACGACTCACCTTTAGCTGTGTTGTTTGAAGTTCACGCGGGATGTACCGCGGGTGTTCGACTTTCTAAAGAACTGGGTTGAATTCGGTGAGGGGTGACTAGTGCTTGACCTCAGGGTATTCAATAACCTTTCCCGAGGACCCTATGTGCATTGAATAAATGACCTCTGTAGTGTACACTTAGGTTCGGCGCCCAAGCAGGTTCGACTCACCTAATTGGAAAGTCTAACTCTGAAAGGATAGGAACACACGTTTTCATTTACGAAAATGCCTACTCATAGCAGAGCAAAACTAGTGCGTAGAAGTTTATGCTTCAAGTGTTCATGTAGCGGGGGTGGTTGGTGACTCCCCACCGAGTTGGTTAAGGGCAGGAATTCGAGTTCCCCTCGAACATCACCACAGAACACTTAACTAAACCTACGAGGCCCTAAGCTGTGAGAGACTTCCATCTTTCTTTTGTCCTATGCAGACGGTGAAGTCGATGACTCTCGACCCCGGTTGGCTCAAGGCATTGGGCACTGAAAGGCCCTCGGATTGTGGGATTGGATTGGAAGATCCACTTATTCTATCTCTCTCTCTCTCTCTCTCTCTCTCTCTCTCTCTCTCTCTCTCTCTCTCTTTATATATATATATATATATATATATATATATATATACTATATATATATATATATTTTTTTTTTTTTTTTTTTGGGGCTCGAAGGCAATCCTCTTTTATTTACTATGTCCCATCTCTTTGGTGTTTAGAGACTCCCAGGGTTTGTTGGACAACCGTGATCGGAGGCTCGGCACCTAAGAGCATACCAGAGATCATTTGTGTGTGAGTGTGAGTAGGCTCCTTGAAATAGTTCTTGAATACTTGGGAGGTGAGTCGTATGCCTCCCCACCTATTCACCCCCAATTCCGTGTCTGAACACCTTATGAATCTGTCTAGAGATATACAGCATTTTACGTGATAGTGGTGGATTCGGCGAAAAATGATCTTCGACTCTCGAGCATGGCACACACATCTGAGACTACCTACCGTGATACCACTAAACATAGATATAATCTACGAAAACACAACGAAACTAAACACATGACTCGATAAGCGAAATGAAAAAGCGTAAATGAAACTAGCGAAAGCATAAACGAACATGCTATAACGGCGAACTAAAAGCACAAATACGAAAACCAAAACAAAATAATCTTAATCTAATAAAAGCTTCGTCCTCGATCTGCCGCCCCCAAAAAAATCCGGTGTCCCCAGCGAAAGCAACGATGAAATTGAGGAACTCCACAGTGATCGAACGGGTCCGCTGCGGTGGTGGCGATGGCGGTGGTGGAGAGTAGAAGCTAGAAGCGGCTGGGCTGGAGGGAGATTTGTGGCGTTGGAGAATAATTAGTGCAGTTGGCGAGCGTATACGCGTCGGCCAGCGAAGGGCCTCATGTCACAGTGTGAGGACTCGGTGCTCCTGGGTCTCATCCGGAATGCATCAAGCGCTTAGTAAGAGAGCACCGGGTCCTCGAATTAGTGTGGGAGGAGGGATTTGTCGCCCAGAAATTCTTTGTCGGTAATTGGTGGGTGAGGAAGAGGACTGTAATGTCCCCAGGGTTGCCCGAGGGGGTCGAAGTGGGCTGATAATCCGTGACTGATCGTCAGA
Source organism: Tetrastigma voinierianum (assembly GCA_016808115.1). NCBI lineage: Eukaryota > Viridiplantae > Streptophyta > Magnoliopsida > Vitales > Vitaceae > Tetrastigma > Tetrastigma voinierianum. The sequence goes on from JAEQBH010005955.1 coordinate 97,140, forward strand.
GGGCTCATGAGAAGCCTAACGTGGGTCCCCCTCGGTCGTGGTACACACGGTTGTCCCTCTTCAGCAGATATCGCGCCTTGATGGGGTGTAACCACGCCTCATTGTCATCAAGAACTCCAGGCTCGTTTGCATAAACCACATAAATGAGGAAGAGATTTTTGGAAATTCATCTTAAGCGTCCGGTTATATGGAGGATGGCGTCCTCCTCTTGCCCAACATCAAAGGGATATCTTGAATGATGGCATAGTTGGCGAGCCGCAGCTTAGTCGCTTCACACGTTCGTCGTAGGAATGAGCGACGTGATGAAGTGATCTGATTTGCGAGGATAAACGCCAAATGCTTAGCCTTGAAGTGGGCCCGGCATGGCCCTCATTGTTGAGTTTCCTCACCCACTTTGTTTGTCGAACTTCCGGGCCAAACCTCGGTGTCGGGTCGCTCGTAAAGAAAGCGATCAAAAGACTCAGGGACGCCAGTCAAGATTATAAGGTGGTTGATGCGACTCCGCGAAGTGCGACCGAACACACCCGCGCACGCTCGAACCTTCTTGACTTCGTGGGGCGAGGTTGGCGTAGAATTCTCGCACCACACTCATGCGGTTGGATAGGTGGTTGGAAAAGTATACCGGTATCCCTTGGTGCGTGATGCTTGCGGAAAAATCATCGGGGTGGTGAAACCCTTTTGTAATAAAGAGCGGTTCTTGCGAGATGGTGTGACCCGATGCGGCGACCTGGGTGCGAACCGCGTGACATGTCGAGTGGGGTTCGGATCCTCACTGACCAGGCCGCTTTGCTGGCGACTTTTGCCTCTTGCCAGACATTGGTATAGTAAGGACAATTGAGACAATTGAAGGGCCTACGTGGGCAAGGTAGCCAAGTAGCACCAACAGGAGCACACCCTAATAGGCTAAGCAATGTGTCAAACGCCTAGAGTGCAATGGGAAAATGGAGACAAGGGCAATAGGAAGTAGACCACTGACCACAGGACGCTCGACGGACTTCACGACCCGATGGCCCAGACCTAATGTGAAGGCCTAGACCTAACGAGGAGGACGAGACCTATGCAAGGACACCTACGGGTAGTGTGGAAGATGCTAGACAGGGACAGTGGATTGGGACGAGACCTAAGGTGGCGGTGTCAGAGAGGGCGTCGGAGGGCAAAACAATGGCCTCCGACTGGTGCGGGAGTGGACTCCGGCAAGGGTTTGTGCAGGTGCGCGACACAGGGGCACTAGGGTTCAGGCAAGGAGGGGAAAAGGTAGGAGCAAAAATGGAGAGTGTTTGGCCTTAAACAGGGTCAACGTCGCGACGTTGGTGGCGATAGCGGCGTTCGGAGAACAACCAGCGTCAGCGGCGTTCACGGTCAACGCGTCATGACGTTCGGAGTGGTAAAAATCAGCGTCGCTGACGTTCCCGTAGTGCAAAACCAGCGTCGCTGACGTTGAGATCCAACGTCGCGCGGCGTTCGAGGAGGATTCAAAATAGCGTCGCGGCGTTGAGATCCCAGCGTCGCTGGCGTTCGAGAGGTTGAAAACCCGGCGTCAGCGGCGTTGAGATCTCCGTCACGGCGTTCATAAAGGTCTAATCGGCGTCGCGGCGTTGAAATCAACGTCGCGGCGTGCGGAGAAGGTCAGCGATGCGGCGTTGAGAGCCAGCGTCGGCGGCGCGTTACGAAAGGCTTGAAATGCGCATTATGCAACCATGGTCTAAAATGAAGAAAACTCCCCTCGTGTAAATGGGATGCTTTGGACTTTTATAGTGCTCTGCATGAACGGATCCTCGGCTTAGCGTCGATCGTGGGTCTGGCGGGATACATCCAAGGGATTCGGATTGCAGACGAACTGACGAAACCGATATAATGTAAAATAGATAATTAAAAAAATTTGAACGAGGAGAAAAGGAAAAATTTCAAGAAAAACTGGGTTACCTCCCGAAAGAAGCGTATGTTTAATGTCGTTAGCTAATTGAATCTCAATATTGCTCGGGCAGGAGCTCTACTGATAAACTGCGTACTTCTTCGGAGCGGTCAATGGAATGAATACGCTTATCTATCGCATGAGTCGCCCCAATCGACTGGCAGATTTGTGTGTTAGCGTGAATATTTCCTTTCTGAGATGTGTAACCTCTACCCCTCCATGTGGAAATACCTTGGTCACTGTGAAAGGTCCTGACCACCTAGACTTCAATTTCCCAGGAAAGAGTTTTAGACGGGAATTAAACAAGAGGACTTGTTGTCCCGCCTCGAATTCCTTCCTGGTAATGTGTTTATCATGCCAGGCCTTTGTCTTTTCCTTATCAATCACGAGCATTTTCATAACCGTTCTGAATTCGTCAGTTCTTGGTACATGGCGGTCGCTTCTCAGAAGCTGGTGTCTTGTCCATGTTCGATTCTTGGGGTTGCCCGGTAGGCTCGATGCTCGATTCCAGCGGCAGGTGACATGCTTTACCGTAAATAATTCGAAAGGTGACATCCCCAAAGGGTGTTTTAAATATGATGTTCGATTACGCCTAAAGTGCATCATCAATCTTTTAGACCAGTCCTTCACAGGCTGATGGCTATTTTCTCGGAAGGAATGGACTTAATTTCTCAATTTGATACCTCTGCTTGCCCATTTGATTGTGGGTGATATGCAAGGGAGGTACGATGGCGCACCCCATACTTTTTCAAAACCTTGTCAATCATCTTATTGCAGAAATGAGTACCGTTATCTGTGATCAGTGCTCGAGGAGTTCCGAATCGCGAGAATATGTGGCTGCGGAGAAATTTAGCCACTACCTTGGCATCATTAGTGTGGGTCGGAATTGCTTCAACCCACTTCGAGACATAATCTACTGCCAGCAAGATGTACAGGTTGTTATAAGATGGGGGAAATGGTCCCATGAAATCCATCCCCCATAAATCAACGGTCGACCCCAGAATAGGATGCATGGGCAGTTCATCCTTTCTAGAAATGCTCCTCATCCTTTGACATTTGTCACATGTGGATACAAAATGATGAGCATCCTTAAATAAGGTAGGCCAGTAGAAGCGGATTAGCACCTGTAGGCTGTGTTCGGCGCTCTGGAGTGTCCACCACATGGTAACGTGTAGCGTGGTGAATCTTGTACATTTCATCTTCGGGCACATCTCGGATCACTGGTCAGCGCAATGTACGTAAGGAGTGGCTCCTCCCAATAATAGTGTTTCAAGTGTGCGAAAAACAGCTTTTTCTGTTGACCAGTTAAATTAGGAGGGTATCTTGGCTACCAAATAATTCACATAATCTGCAAACCATGGAACTGCTATCTTGTCTTCAATAGCTAGGAGTCGCTCATCTGGAAAATCATCATTCACTTGAACATCATCACTTGCCCCTTCCAATCGTGAAAGATGATATGCCACTAGGTTCTCAGTGCCTTTCTTGTCTTTAATCTCAACGTCGAATTCTTGCAGCAATAGAACCCATCAGTGTTTGGGGTTTAGCGTCTTTTGATCATCAGTATTTTTATGGCAGAATGATCGATGTGCAATACGACGCTGTACCAATCAAATAAGGCCCTGAATTTATAAAAGCAAAGACAATAGCCAATAGTGCTTTTCTGTAGTGGCATAATTCAAGGCAGGCATCATTGAGTTAACTAGCATAGTAGATTACTGAAAATTTTCTCGTTTCACCTTCTTTCTTTGCTCCAATCGCCAAAATCACTTCGTCACACACAAGTTCAAACGGGAAGGACCAATGCAGGGCTACTACAATAGGGGTTGATACCAACTTATCTTTTACTGCGAAAATGCATGCAAACCGCGTGAATCGAACTCAAATGGGGTCCACTTGGACCGGGAGATTGAACAACGGTTTGCAATCGAGTCTTTGATGAATCGCTATAGAGTCAGTGGCCTAAACAACTTCTTATCCTTTCTTGATGAGGTGGAGGTAATTTTCAATTGCTTCAATCTCTTTGCTCATCTACCTCTATTCCTCTTACTGAAATTCGATGTAAAGTACAATACCCTCTTGTACCATAAAATGGCCACTTCTCGATTGAGTACTAAGTTGATCTCCTCATCTTATCAATGCGATCTGAAATTTTCGGGCCGGTTGTCAAATGAATTACCCAATACCGAATCGTCCATGAAGATCTCGGTTGTCTTCTCAACCATGTCGGAGAATATGGCGTCAAACATCGTTGGAAAGTGCACGGCCCGTTACATAGTCGAAGGCATCACTTTAAATCACGAATGTCCCATAGGGACATGTGAATGTCGTCTTCTCCTGATCGTCAGGGGCTATAACAATTTGATTGTAGCCGAAGTATCCATCCAAGCAATAATATTCATGACCAGCTAATCGATCCAATCGATCCATGCTTGTGATGAAATGATCTTTTCGAGTGGCTTTGTTCAGTTTCAGATAATCAATACAAATCCTCCACAATGACCCATTCGAGAAGGCAGTAATATATTGTTTTCGGTTCTTATGACAGTTGTTCCTCCCTTCTTGGGTACTACTTGAACTGGACTTACCCATGCACTGTCTGAGATAGGATAAATTACCCCAGTATCCAACCATTTTAATACTTCCTTTCGGACTACCTCTTTCATAGTTGGATTCAACCTCCTCTGTGCTTCCACTGAGGGTTTATGCCCATCTTCCAACAAAATACGATGCATGCACATGGAAGGGCGAATCCCTTTTAAATCGGCTAGAGACCATCTGAGTGCATTTTTATGGTCTCTAAGGACCCTCAATAACTTCTCATCCTCAAGTTTAGTCAAGGATGCTGAGATGATCACTGGTAAGGTAGATGTTATCCTAAGATATGCATACTTCAAATGGCTAGGTAACGGTTTTAGTTCCATCTTGGATGGTTGTTCAACCGATGGTACTGATGGTTTAGTAATCTCACCTAGAGATTCAAAGTATTTCCTTCTATTGGGTCCGAAAGAATCCATCCATTTTACAAACTCCTCTGCCTCTTCGCTCATATTCTCTAAATCAGTCTATACTAGGCTAGCCTCCAAAGGATCCGTGAGACCACTTTGGCTAGACACTATAGCCTCTACTATCTCTGCCATGAAACATGTATAACTTTCTGTCGGATGTCTCACAGCTTCGAACACGTTGAACTTGACTTCATCCTCCTGCACTCTCAATTTCAGTTCTCCCCTCTGAACATCAATCATTTGCTCTACCCGGGTTCGCGAACCTGATCTGCAGATTATGGGTATTTGTATCCTCTTCCATGTCTAATACAATGAAATTACGCTAGGAAGATAAACTTGTCAACCTTTACTAAGACATCTTCTCTATTATCCTCTCGGATGCTTTAAGGATCTGTCGGCCCGAGTGAAGTGTGACTGTAGTTGGACGAAACCACCTAATCCCAGCGTTTAAAAATGGATAAGGGCATGAGATTAATGCTTGAAATCCTGCAGTGCTCTCTCAAAAGATAGCATTTCCAATGGTGTAAGGGATAGTGGCTGCTGGGTCTTTTAGCTTTGCGGTAGCCTCTCTGAAATATGCTTTACATTCCTCGGTTAAGTGTGGTGTTTCGAAATCGTGATCTTCTCTTCTGAGACAGTATGTCCTTCATAAATTTTACATAACTGGGCATCTGTTCCAAAGCATCAGCAAACGGGATATTGATGTGTAGCTTCTTGAACACTTCCATGAATTTGGTGAACTGCTTATCCAGCTTATGTTTCTTTAGACGTTGTGGATATGGAATTGGTGGGTTGTCACGCCCCCGGTAGTGTTTCCTGTATTTGTTTCTCTTGAGGTTGTTACTGTCTGCACCATCATTCGACTGTTTGGATGACTTTCAGTCTCTATCTCCTCTATAAGCGGGGGTTGCTCTGTGCCTCAATTCTTACCACTTCTGACATGTTTGCTTTAACATGTTCATTCCTATCTCTTCCTCAGGAGTTCATAGAATTGCTGGTAAGGAACCCATTTGCTAAATCCCGATAGATTGGCCATTTGACCCATCACGTACCTCCACGAAATTTCTGTTGTGCGCTTGATTGTTCAATTGGGTGGCTTTAATTCTTTGCATATTAAACTTTTGTCTCATTCATAAAAGCGAGTGGGAAATCCCGGCATTCTTGGCCCAGGGCTTATTCTAAGTCCACCTTTTCTATAGGAGGTGATTTGCTATCAGTTTGATGGCGTGTTGTTACGATTGTTCCTCCATCCATACCCTTGATTGTTCTGAATGTTCTGATTCTGATTATTACGCCACCCTTGGCCTTGATTTTGATTCTAATAATTGTTTCCCCCATATTGTCCTTGTTATTGTGACTGACTCTAATTGAACCTCGACACGTCTTGTTGCGACTCTACCGTTTGGTTTCTGGCCGGCGTGTGCTGTGTCTTTGTCCTCCCGCAGGAAATTCACCATGACTCCCATGGGTTAGTCACGTATGGCATTCCTTGGTTCCTTCTTTGTCTAGTTAACTGTTTAGTCAGCTGTGCAACATGATTAACCAAGATTGTTGAGAACCTCATTATCCGTGCCACCCACGGCTTTGCGGTGTAGTCTTCTCCACTGAGCATTTGAGTTATGTGGTCATGGCATCTTCCAGGAACTAACAAACTGGTCGGTGGTTTTCTTCATTAGTGTTCCTCGGTAGAAGCCCAGTCGCTGTTCACAGTTGCATTTCTCAGACCATTGTAGAACGTATGGACCTGCATCCATCTTGTTAGTCTGTGATGTGGACACTTTCTCAATAGTTCGTGAAATACGTCCCATACTCTATAGTTCTCTCTCATAGTTGTTTGTCCAAAAGTATTGTTCTCTTGCCTGAGTTGTGCGATTTTAGAAGTGGGAAAAACTTGGTCGGGAATTTACACTAAATCGTTCCATGAGTAATGGAATCCAGGTGGCTGACTTGTTAACCAATGCTTGGCTCTATCACCTAGTGAGAGTGGGAACAACCTCAACTGAATTCTCTTGTTAACCCCATTGTGATGATCTCGTGTCGCGGACTTCGGGGAAGTTGGTCGAGATGTATTTAGTTCTCATAGGGTAGTCCATGAAATAAGATGTTCTGAAGCATCTGTAATGTTACTGACTTCAACTCGAAGTTGTTTGCCTGAATAGGTGGTCTTCTGATAGTTGTCTGAACAACAGTAGGCGGTAGTGCAAACTCCTCTAGCAACATGAATGGATCATCTGGCTGTATAAACGGCCTGGGTGCTTGATTCCTTCCATTATTCCCATTTCGACCCCTATGTGGCTCGTTTTGCTCAATACTCAGATCCTGCTCTTCATTGTTCTCCATGATTGCTAGATTTCTAGTCTGTTCTCGGCGTGTTCTGTGTAAAGTCCTTTCTGGCTCAGGATCAAACGAAGGTAGATTAACTAGATCTCGTCGCCGCATGCGCTCACTGAAACCTTGACTGCAATCACCTGCTTGAGAAATAAGAAGACTGACTTATCGACGCACTTGTAAAAACAAATGAAAACAAAAAATTCGGGGTAACTATCTAATGGCTTTAATCTCTATATCATTCTAAACTGTCCGGCAGCGCCAAAAACTTGATAATTTGAAAGGCGTGGTGTGTATAATTTAATATGCGCTGTAATGCGCGAGTACCTTTGATCGCCCCAGTAATATAGTGTACCTATAGTGCAATCGATCCACGGGGATAGGTGTGTTGAATCTGAGAGATGGGCTTGTGAATATTATGCGGATATAAGTGTTGTGTGAAAGAGTACTCGTGTCGGAATGTAAACTAAACTTCTTGATGCGAATTAATTCTTGTGTAATGGAAATTTAGGAAATTTATGTCTCCCTGTGTCACTTTGATAGTTATTTCTTAAAGATGATATTATTCGGTTTATTTATGATTTATTGATGGCTAGGTGATCTTGCTTATGAAATACCCTCTCTCGAGGTGTATCCGCCTATTTCGCTAGTAGAGTTGAGTGTATCTCTACCCTAACTCGATACTCCGAAACGATTAAATGTTCTAACCTTAATTGCCACCTTCGGGATAGGAATATCTCTATTTATCGAATGTCGAAGTTTGCTTTCTACTTCGAGATCCACAAGGTATCCTCATCTCCTCGAATCTCAGTTCCCTCCGGTATAGTCACGCTAATGTTGGCGGGACATTACCGTATAAATGATGCGGTGCTAACAAATTATAAACAGCGAGATAATATAAAATACTTAATCTTTAATCCATGAAAATGTGACGAGGGGTTGACAACACCCTAGAGATAAATACAGAACATCGCGAGCGAGAAAACACAAATAGTTGAAATCTATAAAACATCAGTCTTTCTGTCCAAAAAGAAGAAGATACAAAATGTTGGTTCTTCTCCAAGTCAAAGAATCTTACACTCTGTGACTTCTGCTAGTTAAATGCAGTTCCTCGATCTCAGATCCCAATGGTCGGTCCTTTTGCTTTAAATGATTGAGAGAATGACTGTGGCCGACGTCGCGGCGTTGAGAGCGTCAGGCGTTGAAGGCTCAGCGGCGTTGCCGGCTTGATGGGGTATATTAGGTTACGGCGTCGTGAGGTTGGGTCGCAGCGATGGGGGCATGCAACGTTGGAAACGTCGCGGCGTTCAACAATCTTATCGTTCTCATCCTCACCTTTCAGAATCTTCAAAAATTCGCTTTCACCCAATTGCACCTGCATTCACACCAATTGAACTAATCAGATATCGAGCTATAAAAAATACGTATTTAAATGTAAAATAACGCTAAAAACGTAAGACAGACGTGAGTATAAACTGAGTGTTTTCGGCACTCATCAAAGACATGGAACACCTCATGAACACCTGATAAACTCGGCTGTAATGTCAATCGATATGAAATTGTGCCCACCCTCTCGAGTATCTCGAAGGGCCTGATATACCTTGGCGCTAGCTTCCCTCGCTTGTCGAACCTTACCACTCGTCTCTTAGGCATCACCTTCAAGAAGACATGATCACCCACCTCAAATTCTAAAGGTCGACGTCGTATGTCGGCTTAGCTCTTTTGCCGGTTCTGAGCCGTAAGAAGACGCTTTCGTATCAAACCCACTTTCTTAGAGGTGTCTCTAATCAAATTCAGACCAGTTATGGACCTCTCTCCCACCTCCATCCAACAAATTGGAGATCGACATGGCCTCACATACAAAGCCTCATAGGGTGCCATTTGTATACTCACCTGATAACTATTTTTGTAGGCGAATGCCACTAAGGGTAAGTGCTCCTCCCAGCTACCCTTAAGATCTAAGACACATGCTCGTAGCATGTCCTCATTTTTGTATGGTCCTCTACAGTGACCATCCGTGCGGATGAAAAATGTATCATCGTATTGTGTCCCCATGGATTTTTGGAAACTCTTCCAAAAGTGAGTCATAAACCTAGGATCTCTGTCTTATACTATGGACACATGCACTCCATGTAGCCGGACAATCTCTTGAATATACAACCCACATAATTCCTCAAGTGTGAAGGTCATCCGCACTGTTAGAAAATGTGCCAACTTAGTGAGCCTGTCCACTATCACCTATACCACATCATGCCTCCGCGGTGTCTGTGGTGGTTGATTAGTGCCCAAAAAGTGCTATTTTGAACCCTATTTATTATAGGTTTTGAGTGCTTTTTGTGTACTAATCATTCTAATTAACCTAATTTGCACATTAAGGTCCTACTATTCTACTGATCGTATTTTGTGGAAAATTTTGCAGTTTTTGCGAGCTAATTATGCCAAAATTGTTGAGTCGATCCAAGCACGAAGAATTCGAGTCAAACTCAGCATTACAGATCAAATACCAGAAGGAAAGAAGAATGAAAATGCAAGAAAAGTGGGCTACAAAGGAAATTGAAGCACTTAGGAAAATTCCTCTGCATGTCTGTATTCGCATACGAATTCACACTTTACCCATGTGTTTTTCTTTTGGTCTCTTTTGTTTCTTCCTTTTTGCCGTTTGTAAGAATATTTGGGAGGTTATTTTGTGGTAGGGTTGTTGCAAAATTCCCAAAACCCGACAGCATTAAGAAACGATAAAATTTTAGGGCAAAGCTTTCGGCGGATTTTCTCTAGTTTTCCATTTCCCTCATTCCCTCCCCTTTTCTTTGCTTCCAAACACATACGGGGATGACAACTCTCAGGGGGATGTGTGGTTGGCTAGGGCATTTCTCATGAAGAGGAGGGGTTGCGCTAGGGTTTGAAGGTAACAACGGTTCCACAATTTTTAGCATGAGATTTTATTGGCATTTATGTTCCTATTTCTCACTCTGGGTTGAACTCATTTGATATGCCCTCAATGATCGATGTTAGCAATCTTTTAGGGTTCAGTGGATGCTTATTGCTAGATCCACTGAGATTCATTAATTGCTTCCTATTTGTCACTGTGAGGTAGATTGGGGAGGCACGTTTTCATTTTCTGGGAACATTAGGCTCGATAAATCTTTGTTTTTCAAAGGGAAAATCATAGGGTTTAGTTTTTAAAAGCTAAATGAAGATCCGGTTCAGGAAATGACTATAGGTCATTTCCCCATGAAATGAACGGGGACCCCCTCGGGTGAACTTTAAAACCAGAATCAGGTAGCTTAGATGCTTGAGGGAGACTTCTTGCATTTATTTTATTTAAATTCAGTTTACCAACTACATTTATCTCATATTTTACCAAATTCCTTAAATCCAAAGTGAAATTCATAATTTGAACTCACCCAACTCATTTTGTACAAAGAAAGCCCATCCCACGTAATTTAGACCCTGAACCATTTATCGCAGTAACCGACTCAGCCATTAGGGAGGAACTTAGGATATAAATTTTGGTGATTGGGATCACCTGCGTGGCATCAGATCAAATGGCGCCGTTAGGGGATGGTGCCTAAGTGCATTTGACGAGCTGTGGAACACTTGTGATCCTCATCACAAGTTTTGGTGAATTTCTTTTATATTTCATTATCATTTTTTATTTTATTTTCATTTCATAAAAAAAAAAAAAAAGAGTTGCTGCAGGAATTTTTTTCTTGTTTGGTGTTGTCTTGGGACCTTTGTTCTTCTTTGCGGGAGGCACGTTCAGTCAGTTAGAAATCAGAGGCAACCTGGTCAAACTCAATCTCCCACAAAACCTGGACTGAGCTTGAATTGTGATAAAATGGAGCACTAGGAGAGCGTCTAATCCGATACCTTTGTGGAAAACCACAAGGGCATATATGACAATGAGGGACTATAGAAACCTTGCATGGCAAAATCAGCAACCTTGGGAGAGAAATCCAAGCCTAGATCCGCAAGGGACTACGAGACCAAGGGATAAGTGCACCCTCCACCCATGGTGCCTCCACGGTATACCTCGACTCCTCAGCCACCTCGACCACCACGATTAATTTCTCGATTGAAGCGGCCATTTTGGACCTTACCAAGCTAATTGGGTAGCTTTTGTGGAAGCACGAGAGGACAATCAATGCTCAATTAAGTGTCAAAAAAATTGACACTATGAAAACAATGTAAACAAGAGGGTGATGGACTTCAAAGTGAAATGGAAGCGAAATTGGGCGGCTGCGGTACTTCATTTCAAAGCTTGCGTGCGGCTTGTTCGTAGTGGAGGAGAACCTTGAGGAGAGTGGCTGGCGACGAGAGGGTGGTCGGAACCCAGTGGGCTCACGGGAATTGCCAACGGGGGACGGGGAGGTAGAGGGAAAGAGCGGGGAAGAGCCCCGAACCTATCCTTCAGCAATCCCATGAATTTGAATCCCGGCTGCCCTTGCCCGAGCCACGAGAATGCCTGCGCATTAGCCCCTCATGACCAAGTGTATATTCTACCTTCACCTGCAACACAACCCACACCAAAAACACCTACCACAAAGGCCACATCAATTGCACTGTCTGTCCTACAAAAATTCAAGAAATTAATGGCCTGTCTGACCTTTGCCACCATCAGCGATGGCGGCCTTTTATACCGCATGGCATAGTGGTTGGTTCGGGTCTTGGGTTCAGTTGGAGCACCCGAACCCGGCATTGAGCTCGCCGAGTTCAGTGGCCTCAGGCCTAAAGAGTGGTTTGGGGGGAGCACAGTCTCCCCCACTTTTTGTTTTAATTTTCTTGTCTTATTTTATTTTTATTGTATTTATTTTGATTCGTTAATTTTTCTTTTAGATTTTATCTAATTTTTAGTTAATTTACGTTTTTAAATTAATTTTTTCTTTTCTGCAATTTTTCCTAATTTTTCCTGCATTAATTTTTGCAGTTGTAATGAAATTTTGAAGCTAATTGGAGAAATTGGAAACGAAATAGAAGACGGGGAATTTTCGCGACAATAGCGAAAATTTCGCAATTTTAGCGAAATGAAAAATTTCGCTATATAGCGAAAATTTGAATGAATTTTAAGCTAGCTAAGTAATATCATTCATCTTCACTAAAGACAAAGCGACCAGCAGGTTCCATTTATTTTATTTTTAATTTTTTTTATTTTATTTTATTTTTTATTTTTATTATTTAAAAAAAAAATGTTTGTTTTATATATATATATTATTTTATTTCAAAAATTTTTTATTTTATTTTTTTAATATATATATATATATATATATATATATATATATATATGAAAAAAATTTTTGTCTCTTTTTAAAATAAAAAAAAATAAAATAAAATTTCTTTTTATTTTTTATTATTATAATTATTATTTTTTTAAATTAATTATTTTATTTGAAAAAAAAAAATAAAATTCCTTCTTACATTGATTTTCGTTAGCTGCGAATAGCTTAGCGAAAATTTTCGCTGGCAAAATTTTTCGCTATGGAGCCCCACTTTTGGCCATCACGATTTTGTTTTAGTTCGTACTTCCGTGAACTCCGTTTAGGTGTTCTTGAAATAAGTTGAAAAGCTTAGAGAGTGTGAATCCAAATATGGCCAGAAATAATATTTTGAGATTACTATGAAAGTGTAATTTTAAAAATGCTCCAAGCTGTCACTTTTTCCTCTCTTTTCTTGCTCTTGTTTATTTGAAGCTCGAAGCGAATTGAATAAGGTGTCGATGGAAAGCTTGCGAAGTTTCCTATCCAGCAATGATCACATCTCATCAAGGAGGTAACATTTCCTTCTCTAATTTTCCAATCCGAGCCCTATTTCGGACACCGAGATGTTTAGGTTGGGGGGAGAGTTAGCAAAGGAAGTGGCTTTTGTATTTATGTTTTGTTATTATTTTGTGCAAGCCCATTTTGTGATGTTCAGTGGCTTGTTGGGTTCCCTTTCTATAAAGCTGTTATACTAAACAGCTTACTTTTTCAAAATTTGGACCCGTTTTTGCAACCAAAATTTTTGTGTGTTTTGCCTAACCTGCAAGTTGGAAAATTTAAACTTTGTCCAATTCTATTGATGTTAGATTGGTTCATGCCTATTGAGTGGAATAATTAGTTGAACTCTTGTTGATTTCGGCCTTTTATTCCACCTTTAGCTAACCACCTGGTACATTGGGTTTCAATGGTAATTTAGAAAAAAGCTACCGCAACCTCTTTACTTTGCATAACCTACCCTAGTTTCATTGACCGCCTTTAATAGGTTAAGGACCCCTGTGGAAAGAAGGCCAATGCGTCTTCGAAAAAAAAAAAAGAAAAAGAAAAGAAAAGAAAAACAAAAGAAAAAGAATAAAAATTGCAATGCTTTGCCTTGAAACCCGAGCACGATTCAGGGGTATATAATAAAAGCCTTTAAAGCCAGTGCCTAAACCTTCAGCGGTTGAAGTCACCAGAGCTTAGTGTTCGCTACGGGTGAGTTTAGCAAGTTGCTTGGGTGGAGTCTCGAAATCATTCGAAGTCGGTGAAATCCTAAAGAGTTTTGGTGAAAGATCCTTATGACTTGGTACCCTAAGCCTTAATTGGTTGGGAGTCATCGGTAGATCCAGTTACATGGTTTTTAGTGAGGTCGATTCCTCGGCATTGCACCTACAGCGCAAAAGAATTGTGGAATAAAGAGGTGGGTCCCCGATCTATTTAGGTTGGTTAGCATGCTAGTCGTGGTAGTAGCTAGGTTGGGGGAGAGTGCGTTTAGCGGTTTATTGTTGGTGATCAAATAAACACTTAGATTTTGGTGGAAGTTTCTGGATTGATTCTACAAAAGGCTGCTAATACTCAATTTTGTATGGCATTCATTCTCTCATGATAGTTATTGGACACGGCATTGATTATTTTACTTAGGGTTAGGCATTACTCATTCACAACCTTTTTGTGAACATTATTTTGTTATCATTTGTATGCTTCCTCTTCATTTTATTGCATTTTTCTGCTAAGGGACTAGCAATGTGTAGGTTGGGTGTGATTAGTGCCCCAGTCTTATTTTGGACCTTATTTATTATAGGTTTTGAGTGCTTTGTGTACTAATCATTCCTAATTAACCCGATTTGCACATTAAGGTCCTACTATTCTCTTTGATCGCATTTTGTGGCAAATTTTGCAGTTTTTGCGAGCTAATGTGCCAAAATTGTTGGAGTCGTCAGAGCACGAAGAATTGAGTCAAACTTCGGCGTCTGGATCCGGATACGAAGGAAGAAGAAGGCGAAGATGCGAAAAGTGGAGCTACAAAATTGAAGCACTTAGGAAATTTCCTCTGCATGCGCCCTTGTTCACATACAATTCCTGTTTGCCCGTGTGTTTTTTGCTTTTTGGTCACTTTGTTTTTCTTCCTTTTTGCCCGTTTGTAGAATATTTGGGAGAGTTATTTTTGTAATATGGTAAGGGGTTGGCTACAAAATTCCCAGCGAAACGCATTAAGAAACGATAAAATTTTAGGGCAAGCTTTATTTCGTTTTCTCTAGTTTCCATTTTCCCTCATTTTCCCTCCTTTTCTCGGCTTCCAAACACATCTCTGAGGATGACAACTCAGGGGATGGTTGGCTAGGTCGTTTTTCTCCTTGAAGAGGAGGGTTGCTGGCTAGGGTTTGGAGGTAACTAACGGTTCCCTGTTTTTAACGCAAGTTTTTATTGGCATTTATGTTCCTATTTCTCACTCTAGGTTAGAACTCATTTGATATGCCTTCATTGATCAGTATTTAGCAATCTTTTAGGGTTCAGTGGATGCTTATTGCTAGATCCATTGAGATTCGATGGTGCTTCCTATTTGTCCTTGTGAGGTAGATCGGGAGGCACGATTTTCATTCTGGGAACATTAAGGCTGATAAATCTTTGTTTTTCAAAAGGGAAAATCATAGGGTTTAGTTTTAATAGCTAAATGAAGATCCGGTTCGGGGAAATGACTATAGGTCATTTTCCTAGCGAGAAATAGACGGGGACCCTCGGTGAACTTTAAAACCCCGAATCCATTAACCCGATACTTGAGGAGACTTCTTTTACATTTTATTTTATTTAAATTTCGGTTTACCAACCATTATCTCCCAACTGTTTTACCAAATTCCTTAAATCCAAAGTGAAATTCACCATTTTGAACTCCCACTTTGCAACTCCATTGTACAAAGAAAACTCATCCTGTGTTCGGCCTAGACCCTTTATCTGCCAGTTCTTGACTACGGCGGTGGGAGAACAGGATATAAATTTTGTTGATTCCGGTTCACCCTACTGTGGCATGAATCAGTGGTGGGTCACAAAGTCATTCGTGACGTGCTCCTACTTCCACTTGGCTAATTCCAAAGATTTGGGTAGCCCGCCGGCTTATGGTGTAGCCTTTACACCTTCTTCACGTGAGACATCTCGTCGAACAAAGTCCCAACATCGCTCTTCGCCCGTTCGATGTCTTGGCGAGATCATAGTACATCCGAGCCACGGTGCCTTATCGTCGAGAGCAATGGAACTCCCTGAGGATCTCCTATCTCAGATCTGTCAACTGGGAAACCACAACCCGTCCCCTATACCCAAGACTACAATCTATGCGGATGGCCCAACCTTCGTCACCCGTACCTGACTATTCTCGGTTCCTAATGGACATTATCTCTACGTCCTGCTCTTGGAACTTAATCACTTTGCTCAGTAGGGAAGGCGTAGCCACTAAACTCCCCAACATACCTTGAGCTTGATCATTGTATTGTAGTCCAAACTATCCCACAATCTCGAGCATCTATAATTCCCGGGAAGCTACACTAGCTAGTACTCCTCGTGAACAGATGCTCACGGGAGTCTTGGCTGGAGTGCAACTTCTGAGTGGCGGATGCTGGGATTGTGGAGATTTTGGACTACGATTGCAATGACCAAGCTCGGTGACGTGAGGAGTTTAGTGGCTCGTCTTCTTCTATTGGCGGAGTGATGAGTCCTAGGGGCGGGACATAGAATAGTGTGCATCGAGACCCGAAATCGCAATCCAGTATGGGTGACGAGATTTCAGGCCATTCACACGGATGGTAGTCGCCCGGTATAGGGGATGGGTGTGTTCCCGATTGGCCGGTTGAAGGAGGAAGTCTCGAGGAGACCGTGCTCTCGTCATTGCACCAGTGTTTTGCGAAAGATAATACCATGTTTGTCTGCTTGATATTGCGGAAGGAAAGTTAAAGAGACTTTGTTCGACGATGTCTTATGTCGATAGGTAAAGGCTAAACGCAGAAGACCAACAAGGCTACTCGACCGTGGGACTGCGAGTGGAAGATGGGAACATTTCACGATGGATTTTTAAT
Source organism: Tetrastigma voinierianum (assembly GCA_016808115.1). Classification (NCBI taxonomy): domain Eukaryota; kingdom Viridiplantae; phylum Streptophyta; class Magnoliopsida; order Vitales; family Vitaceae; genus Tetrastigma; species Tetrastigma voinierianum. Next base: position 113,680 of record JAEQBH010005955.1, read on the forward strand.
GACTCACTCACGTGGTTTGCTCAAAGGCATGATGCGGTGTGGGTAATAGTGCACCGGCTCACCAAGTCTGCACATTTTCTAACAGTGCGGATGACCTCCACACTGGAGGAATTCTGCAAGTTATACATTCGAGAGATTGTCCGGTTCCATGGAGTGCCAGTCTCTATCGTATCGGGCAGGGATCCCAGGTTCACGGCAAAGTTTTGGAAGAGTTTCTAAAAGGTCATGGGGACGCAGTTGACAATGAGTACTGCGTTTCATCCACAGACCGATGGTCAATCAGAGAGGACCATATAGGTTTTAGAGGACATGATGTGAGCATTCATCCTGGATCTTAAGGGTAGTTGGGAAGAGCAATTACCCTTGGTGGAATTCGCCTACAACAACAGTTATCAGGCGAGTATACAGATGGCGCCCTACGAGGCGTTATATTAGAGGCCATGTTGATCTCTGGTTTGTTGGACGGAGGTGGGAAAAGGATCCATTACGGGTCCGGATTTGATTAGAGACACCTCGGAGAAGGTGAATTTGATACAGAGGCTTCTTCTCACGGCTCAGAGCCGGTAGAAGAGCTACGCTGACACACGAAGACAACCTCTAGAGTTTGAGGTGAGTGATCACGTCTTCTTGAAAGTGATGCCTAAGAGAGGAGTGGTCAGGTTCAGCAAGCGGGGGAAGCTATCGCCATGGTATATTAGGCCTTTTGAGATACTCGAGAGAGTGGGCATAATTGCGTATCGGTTGGCTTTACCGTTGAGTTTATCAAGTGTCCATAAGGTATTCCATGTGTCCATGCTTCGGGGGTACACTCTAGATCCAACTCATGTAAAGGATTGAGGCGAGCTTGTTATTGATGCAGATGGGACCTGTGCACCTTTTGGATAGCCGAGACCAGGTCTTACGACATAAGATCGTGAGGCGGGAGAAGGTGTTGTGGCAACACCGAGGAGTGGAGGAGGCAACATGGGAATGTGAGGACACGATGCGTGCCACCTATCCTTTCCTATTTGAAGACGGAGGTACGTGGTTTAGTCATTGAATATTGAATAACTGTTGCATGTGCATGTGATCGTATGCATATGTGTGTGTAAATTTCGGATACGAAATTTTTTCTAGGAGAATGTAAAACGTGAGAAAAATTCAATTTTTTTGAAAAAGGGAAAAACGGTAATTTATCGCTATAGTACAGGTGGGAAGTCTGGAAATTCCCTTGATCTTAGGGGATGGGCGGACCTGCGATAAATTCATCTCGTGGGTTTAGTTACTTACTGACGGGTGTGTCGAATTACGAGCGGTGGAAATTTCACGTAATTCAGATGAGATGGGTAAATGACATGACAGCGTGTGCAGCCACATGGAATCATGACTTAAAGCAGGACATGCTGGCAAAATGCCACATGGTGAGACCATATTGGTCTTGAAAGATCAATGAGTGGTTAAGTGTCATAAATGACACTTGTCACCCAAAAATAGAAAACAAAAGGGGACACATGAGACCATGTGTCACACCCCAAAGAAATATCAAGTAGTGGATAGACGGATGAAGGAAAGAGGAAAGAAAGGGAAAGAAAGGGGAGAGGAACGAAGGAGCGATCGCGACATTTCATAGATCTCCCGGAATAAGCGACGATCAAAACTCGTCGAACAGAGACAAAGTTTATCACCTTAGCGAGGCTTCGGTGTGATGCCAAGATCGGAGTTTTAAAGTCGGACTCCAAGAGGTAAGGGGTTCTATCCTACGGTTGAGTCTTTGTCACAGGGTCGTTCAATGGCCGTGAGATTTAGCCACAACGATTGGGGCTGATTCGAGAAGGTTGTTATCAGTGGTAGTAAATTTCGGACCAATTTATGGGTCCTCTGTTCTTAGAACTATAGTTCTAAAGCAGGGTGTGCTTGAGTATGATGATTTTGTAGTGTGTCAGTGCTGGACATGGACTGACATGCTAAACTATGTGTATTGTTCAGGGTCTGAACATGAAGATCCAGTTTTGCGTGTTGTTGCTTGATTGAATGACATGCAAGTGTGTGAAAAATCATGTGGATATATGCTGAAATTGATGTATTTACATGAGTTGTATTATGGATGTAAAATGTATATTTGTATATGATCCATAAATCTATAAATATTGCATGTAGGCTCATCATGCATGTAGCCCTTAGAAGAACAAGCAATGACATTCTGCATTGCATATGCATGGGGACATCGTGTGAAACGGGTGTGAGTGCATGGCATGAAAGAACACTATGTTTGGTGTTTAAATGGTGGGCTTTAAAAAATGGACGACGTCCTAGAGTTGCACGGTTGGAAATTATGTGTCGAGTAGTAGCAAGAAGGGATAGACACCCCCTCAGGTGAAAGGCCTGTACTCTTGGTCAGACATATTTATCTAGCGATGAAAGTTCGCAAAAGTGTCGAAAGGTGTATGACACCTGTAGTGAGACCCCGGAAAGTTCGTTACCCACAAAAGACACATGGCTTTTAATTAAAGTTTTTTTTCGGAGGCTGTCCAAGGAGTTGAAATATAAAACAAAAATCTTTTATTTTGGAAATGAAGGTTTTTCATACATGACGTGAGAATGTGCGAGGGAGTCAGTGAGGGCTTGAGACATTAGCATGACATGAGCATTAAATGTAGAAATCGTATGTTGTTGCTCAATGTGTTTGAAATGATAGAATCATGCGCATTGCATGTGCATAGGTGGGAGTAGCCCTTGTAAGGAATTCCTCTCTTGGGCATTGCTCATAGTCGTGGGAAAGAAAATATGTTTTTCAAGTGCTAGAGGCCTACTAGGGGATGGAATCCATTGGAGCCTTAATGGCAAGAAAGGCCGGATATGGCTTGATACGTATTTTGTAAAATTAAGACTGATTATCCAGTTTTCAATTATGTAAATGAGAAAGAGTTGTAATAAAACTCATTAGTGTTTATCTGGAGTTTTCTGAGGTTTCCCAAATTTTCATTGTTCCTTTATTATGCTGAGGCCATTGTGACGACTTACAGATTCTTGGGAAAAAATTGGAGGTGCAGGAAATGCTAGAATGGCTATTGTAGGTTTGGGCAAGTTTTAGGTCGCGACAGGGGTTCCCTGTGTCGCGACATGGTTCTCAGGCTGTAGGCAATTGCTTGGTCGCAACATTGTATATTCATGTCACAATAGTGCTTGCTTCTCTGTCATGACAATGTCGCGACAGAGGTTTTCGTGTCGTTGTCGAGACGGCCATGACAAGTTGTACCCTTCGTGTTGCAGCATGTTTTGTCTTGGCAGGGATTTCTCTGTCACGACAGAGTACTTTTATGTCACGACAGAGTACTTTTGTGTCACGACAAAGTTTGGTCAAGGCTAAGAGTTTCTATGTCACGGTAGAGTATTTCTATGTCACAACAGAGTTTGGCCTTTGGTATGGATTTTATGTTGCAACAAAATGTTTGTATGTCGCGATAGAGTTTAGTCAAGACCAAGAGTTTTTATGTCGCGACAGAGTTGGACAAGGTGAAGAGAAATTATGTCGTAACAGAGTGTTTTTATGTCGTGATAGAGTTTGGTCAAGGACAAGAGTTTCTATGTCGCGACTATTAAGACCAAATGATATATACAAATCTATGACACTACTATCAAAGAACTATTACGAGTCCCCGCGGTGCGAAAACTTGTTCGAGACCAAACTATATGAAGTGGAGTGTGTAATGACCTTCTGATACTGCCGCTAAGAACTTTTCAACCCATGGCAACAATGCCAAAAACTTTTAATCAAGGCAGTTTTTATATGTATGAAAAAGATGGAATTGTTTTTTTGTAAAATGACTCATTTAAAATTTGTGTGTGTGGTCTCGATCACTGCAAGTGCACAAGTCGTACAAGTAATCAAAGTGGATATTTAAAGTCCAGATATCATTCCCACGAGAAAGAATGATAAATCAAAAGACTAACTACCCAAACTACTCAAGATCATTACTATTTGAACTCCACTAATATGATGATAAGAGGACTGAAAATATAATCCCAGGCTTAAATCCTTTATATTCAAAAGAAAAGTTTAATAAAATTTGGGGTTGAGAATTCACAGAGTGAGACAAACTAGAAATGGATCAATTAGTAATAATCACTTTCTACATCTTTTCTATTCAAAGCTCAACTATAAATTGGAAAACTGAGTATGTCAAAGATGCAAGGTAGTATAGTTTGGATTTCTCCCTCAACCATATTTTTCACTGATTCATTTATGAGACATGATTCTAATCAGTTACTTGTAATATGTAACCCTCTTTCTAAGATTTAAGTATTTTCCCTTTTTCAGTACTTCATACTCAAATCTTATGACTAAAGAGTTCTTGCCCCCATAGACAGAATATTTAGAGCCTTCTCTAATTTGATTGACGCCTCATCCTACATCTGATGAAAATTTTCATCTCCTTGATTAGATCTCAGCTAACACGAGATCATAATCAATTCAGCAGAAATAAGAGAGACCTCTGAGTGATTAAACAGATACTTCATTCAACCTTCCTCAACTTATTAGTAAGTTGGTGATCTATCTGAGTAATCCTTCAAAGTTCATTAGTTCCATAGTATTAGTTTACCATACCCACAAAAGTTACCGCCTGCACTCTTAAGATTCTCCATCTCTATGTCACTCGAGGCCTCCTGGAAATCGGATTGAGATCTGATGTACTTTGCGTGGGTGCACGATCTGAATGCGAGAACAAGTAAATTTATAAACAATACCAATCAAATAAATTCAAGAATTCTATTAAAAACTTTCATCCACCTTACTAGCAAAATGACTATCATCAATGACCATTTCAGTGAACTCCAACTTTTCAAAAGCTGGTTTCCTCATTTAAGTGACTAATTAATCGGAAAAAATTCCATTTGAAATCATATGGCCAAAATAAATGAACTCCATAAACTTTCTAGCAATCCATTTAAATCAAGCGATAAATGAAAAGAAATTTATATAGAAATACCAGCTGAAAACATTGATGCAATACCAAATCGAAAATTAAATAATAATCAAAGAATATGCCTAGCTCAAATCTATTCAAATGAAAATATTCTGCAGAAAATAAAATGTACGATGTGACCACCCGAAAATCCTGAACTGAAAGCTGCACACATTGTCTAAATTATTTATAAGCTTTCAATGTTGAAGGCTCACTTCATTAGTGCATTGTGGATCCCACTACGCTACGCTAAATTGGTCTCTTTGTCGTGACATAGAAGGTTCTATCGCGACAAAGCTTTAAGTCTTTGTCGTTGCCTCTGTCATAGCTTCTTGTTTTTCTATCGCGAGCTATTCTCTGGGCTTGTTCTTGGATTATGTTGCGACATACTTTGATGATGTCACTACATAAATTTATTTCAACAGTCTTGTTCTTGTCGAGACAGGAATGCCTTGTGTCGCGACACCAAACTTGTTTGCACTAGCTTCTCATGTCCTTGTCCTTCTAGAGTTTATCGCGACATAATATCCCTTGTCGTGACAAACATTTACTTTTCAGCATGTCAACTCTGTCGCGACATAATTTCTTTGAGTCCTTAGCAATTTCTGTCGCGACAAACTTTTCTTCTCTGATTCTTGTCGCTTGCTGAGCTGTTTGTCGTGACATAGAATTATATGTTGCGACACAATTTCCTTGGCCATTCTCAATTATTTTTCAATTTCTGTCACGACTTAATTTTTCTCTGTTGCGACAGAATTTGATTATTCCATAGCTTTTATTGTCGCGATAGAAAACTTCTTTGTTGCGACAAAGGTTTTTACCCTCGACTCTTGATTATGTTGCAACAAGAATTTCTTTGTTGCCATTCTTATTGTGTTGCTCTTCACCTTCTTGTCGCGACAGAGAATTTACCTCCTTCATGTTTTGTTTGTTGCGATAGAAATAATCTTTGGCCGTGGCCAGAGATTTTGTTAGCTCTTGGTTATGAATTACGAAGATGTATCATGACGGGATTTTCTTTATTGAGGCAAATTTCTCCTTGAGCTAACGGTGCTGAAAACTTTATCGCAACATAAAAACACTTGTCTCAAGCTAACTTGTGTTGTATTCTTAGCATTTTTGTCGTGAGCTAGGGTCTGTCGCAGCGAGGAGTTAATTTGTTAATGATCGGCTTTATGTTGCGACAAAGAAATCTTATTGGCGACCACGACTCCTTGCTATTTGCTTTGATCATTGTTGCAACAGAGCAACTGATTGTCGCGACAGTTTTCTTCATAATCTTCTTCAAGTTTATGTCGCGACAGAAAAACTCTTTGTCGCGAAATAATTTTCTCTTTTGTCATTGAGTTATGTCTGAACTTTGTTGCGAAATTTAGTTGTTGGCTACGACATAGTTCCTTTAGCTTGCTTGAATTTTGTGTCGTGACAAACAAAAATTATATCGCAACACAAACTACTGCATTTTCAAGTTTTTTGCTTCTTTTCTGCTTGTTTTCTCTCTTTTTTCAAATAACACTTGCAAAACATAAAGTCGGTGAATATTCTATAATTTGGCATACAAATAGATCTAAAATTGTTAAAAACATGTCAGAAAAATGGATTAAAACTAGATGAGTTTAAGACTCATCAAATTTAAAAGTTTTGCTTGTCCACAGCAAGAAAATAAATTTTGTATGGCCTCCGAACAATTGATTTTCATTTTTAAGGACATTTTACGTTTAAAACTCGAATGGGTAGGAAATAAATTAGTTTAGCCAATTACTTCTAAACATGTTTCAATCTGATCAGAAGATTTTTCAATTAAGTTCACTGAACCAATCAATAATTCATAGTGTGTAATAATTTAATCATTCAATCCTGTGCATAATCTTGGTCTTTACTCTTTTTCCTTAGCGGTCCGATTAATTTTTGGGATAATACTCGATTGGCATACTCTCTTTCATTTTTAAAGTCTCATATGCTTGTTTATAACTTTAATCTCCACTAACGTAGGCATACACCACCTTCAGAATTAAATAGGCCTTTTAGGCTTGTAATGTGTGGCTTGGGTAATGAGGTAGATAATTAGACATTTTAGTAATTGGCCTGGAGCTTACTAACAACCCTAAACTCTTGCCTTCTTGATGCATCCTTGATTTCTCTTGATTGTAAAGTTTCCAACCTTCCCTATCGAGTTTTTGCATCTTCACTCTTTTTTCATTGGTGCCTTTTTCTCCTTTCCTTTCCCACACACAGAAGATAACTTCTCTTCCTTATTCCATAAGCTTTTTCACTTTTCATTTTCTCCAAGTTTGGTGGAATGGTGCAATGTTTTGTCTTTTTAAGCTTTCTGTCACCCTTAGCTAACTTTGGGTCAATAACTCCCATACTAGTTGGCATTAGGGTATTAGGTGTTGAACACCCCTAAGGACTTAATTGTTCCAGAGAGGCAGGCTATAAGACCAAACTCATTTCTCCTTGATCTTTTTTCTTTTCACAGCTTCTTTCTCATTCCTCTTCATCTTTTCTTATTTCTTTGAATTGTTTTTCTCAACCCTTTCATCCTTTTCTATAACTTGGAAAGTATTCCCAAACTTTTCCTCTTCTGTCTTTGATGTACTTTGTCTGATGATCTAGGCAAATAAGGTTTCTTTACTATAGGATTATGTGTAAGGGAGGAATTGGGCTTCTTATTTGCTGGTTGATGATGAGATTGGCTATAGGCTCAAATAAGGAACTAGTGTATATGCATATGCACATAACAAGGTAGGTTTTGAAAGGCTCAAACTTCCAAGGATGGCCTAAATCATTTTCTATTAGTGGTATTGCCTAGGATTTCACCTTGACTAATAATCCAATAAGTTCTAAGACATTGAAGAGCTTACTGTGATGGATCCCAAAAGATGTTCCTAGTCTTGGCACAATTTCTTTCAGAGTTATTATTGACCATATGTAAAGTTTATCAGGATTTTGTAAACAAACTATTTACACAAACATAATCATAAGTCTTATATGTTCCATCAATATATTAAAACCTTCCTGAATCTTGAAGTTCAACACATTTATTCATAACCTTAATACTTTCCATTTCCATTCATTTCATCCTACCCTAAGGCATCTATCAGATTTTTTGAGATTTGTTGTTGTGCTACTTTACCAGTCAAAATGTTCATTTAAATCATGCATTTAGCTCAAACCGTTCAACACAACCACAATGTCATTCTTTAATCCATTCCAATCAACCAAACATGTTGCAGCAATTTGACAACTTGATTCAAGTAACTGGTTTCTCAATTATTTCAATTAATCTATTTATTGACAAGTCATCAGTTCCCATTTATTCAAAAGTGAACATAAAGAAGGAAAGAACATATACACAATACACAAAATATTCTTCAAACAGGGTGCACACACATTTACGCCCAAGCTTGCAATTTATATTTCATTGAATGTTTAAGGATGGACGTAGGTGCAGAGAGGAGAAGAGATGGAGAAGCGAGGTTGAGTATTTTCTTTTTCTTTCATTCCTATGGGAGGATGGTAGGTTAACTGGATCTAACTTATACCCAGTTGAATATACTTGTGCAAACTCATTTAATCAACCAAGACCCTCAATTCAAGTATGAACAACAAAATTTCCTTTCTTTATTCTAAAAATACCCACAAATATGATGTTAGAATCTATAAAACAAATTTTAAACCAACAAAGCTACTATTCATTATCTGTCTTAAAATAAAATCACATTCCCCCAAACTTCAATTATGCATTATCATTAAAAACAAATTGAGGGAAATGGAAATACTCCCCCTTGTAGCTATTTTTTGCCTTTTTAAGTTTGAGACAATGTGCTTCCTAATAAAATTCATCTTTAATATAGCTTCATTGTCCTGAAAAATCAACAAACATTAAAAATAAAACTTCTGACATAATTAACATTGGAACATTCAAACTCACAAAATCTAATCAACATTCGAAATTAAAATGAAAATTTTCACTTGGGTTGCCTCCCAAGGAGCTGCTCAGTTTACTGTCTTTAGCTAGACATTGCTGATAATTTATTCATTTTCAGCATCTCCTTGTATGCTCCTCTAGTCTGAGAAGTTCTTCCTCAATCTTTTTCCAATGCCTCTTTCCTCCTACATCTTCTTGTTTCCTTGCAATTCATTGTCTCCTCTCAATGAAGTAGGTGTAAAATCCTTTTCGATTCTTTATACTCATAAAATGCATTCCTTGATTGGACTTTGCAGGAAGAATTGCTTCCCTTCTTGAGTTTCCAAAGTTCCTCGATGAAGCATTAGTATTGTTGACTCAGAGTTATGTTTGCTTGGAAATTTTTCAAGTTCAAAATGCTATAAATCTGGAATTCAAAATTCTTTGTTTTCCTGACATGAAATGCAACTGATCTTCAAATGATTGGAGTCCTTTTTAGCAATACGATATTCTCTATTGTCCCTTTTCTCACTAACACTCATGACTGGGTTGAGCATAAGCCTAATGGTAATTCTGTCTAGGTCTGGGGCCCTGTTGTGCTCATCCACCATATGAAAAGTTTTCATGGTTCCTTAGTGCTGGTGTATAGTGTGTAGGAAAGTTAAGGTTAGGCTTGAAGTGATAACTTCTTTGCTCACTCATATACTTGGTCTCCTCAACTTAGTTAGGCTCTTCTTCAACTGGTCCCTCAGCACTGCTTCTAGTTCCTTCTTTTACTACTCCCATTTCATATGTAGTATGCATTCTCCTTTCATTGCTTCCCAATTTGTTCATCACTACATCCAGCTTTGCTTCTATGGCAGTCATACGGTTCAGCTCAATCAAACCACTTCCCCTCAGTCTACCTCTTAGTCCTGAAGCTTAAGATGGAGGCTTTATAGTTGCATTTGTGGAGTCTTCAAATCAATTTGCCTCCTGCCACTCTTCTCTTAAAAATACTGTTAGGATGCATCAATTATACCCTTAGAGGCATAATTCATGGCATGAGAGAATATATCCATTTGAGTGATCGTATCTATTCCATGCATAGGATATCTTTTTAATAGTCTTTTAAATATTTCCCATGCGTTGAAGAGACTCTCCTTTTTCCCTTGCTTGAAGACAATTATTTCTCCTCTTCTCTCAGCAATTAGAGTTGGAGGAAAAAATAAGCTCATATAGGCCTCCACCAACTCTTCCCAAATGTTCATTGATCCCACTAACAATATTTCGAACCATGTTAACCCGTCTCTCGTTGAAAGAAGGAAGATACCGCGACTCAGTATATGGTTCAACCCCATTGGTTGTTGTGGTGATCAATATCGTGAATCTCACATATATTGGATCATAAGATCATAAAAATTATTGAAACCTCTTTAGTTTTCTCTCTACTTAACTTTATTTATGCAGAATAAACCTCTGATCTTTCTATTTGATTTTCACCTTGGATCTGCCATATATAGATAACCCTCATACTTACATGGTAATTTCATAATTTCGTAATCTAGAGCATAAAATAATGGTTCCATATTGTCAACACTTAAGTAAAACACTAAGATCCGATGAACCATATAGGAAACAATTATATCCATTTAAGCGCCCAGAAACATGTCATTAGCTGGCAGGCTACTACCATTAAAATTGTTTTTGTGATTTTCTGAAGAAAAAAAAAGTCCAAATTAGTAAATCCCTTTTTGGTTAGAATATTGATCTTTACATTTATCATTTCTATCCCCGACAACAGTACCAAAAACTTGTTAAGACCAAATTAGTAAATCCCTTTTTTTTTTTTTTTGTAAAATGACTCATTTAAAATTTGTATGTGTGGTCTCGATCCTTTTGCAAATACACGAATTAAAGTACGAAGTAATAAAAGTGGATATTTAAAGTCCGGATATGAACCCACGAGGAATAATGTTAAATCAAAAAGACTAACTACCCCAACTACTCAAGATCATTACTATTTGAACTCCATTGATATGATGATAAGAGGACTGAAAATATAGTCCCAGGCTTAAATCCTTTATATTCAAAAGTAAAGTTTAATAAAACTTTGGGGTTAGAATTTCTTGAGTGAGACAAACTAGAAATTGATCAATTAATAATCACTTCTTGCATGCTTTTCTATTCAAAGCTCAGCATAGTGGGCTTGAATCACATCCAAGATCTGAGTAGTATAGTTTTAGATTTTCCCTCAACCATATTTTTCACTGATTAAAGGTTTATATTTAGTTATGAGACATGATTCTAATCAGTTACTTGTAATATGTAACCCACTTTCTAAGATTTAAGTATTTTTCCTTTTTCAGTACTTCATACTCAAATCTTATTTAAAGTTCTTGCCCCAGCAAACGGAAGTGTACAAGCCTTCTCTAATTGGTGGCCTCATCCTACATACATTGAAAATTTCCATCTCCTTGATTAGATCTTAGCTAACACGATATCATAATCAATTCAGCAGAAATAGGATAGACTTCTGAGTGATTAAACAGATACTTCATTCAACCTTCCTCAACTTATAAGTAAGTTGGTGATCCTCTGATAATCCTTAAGAAGTTTTCATTATTCTAGTATTAGTCACCATACCACAAAATTGCTCTACCTCTCAGGATTCTCCATCTCTATATCCTCGGAGGGCCTCGATCGAGTGAGATATAAATACTTTGAATTGGGTACACGATCTTGAATGCGAGAACAAATGAATTTATAAACAATACCAATCAAAATAAATTCAAGAATTCTAATTGAAACATCTTCACCTTATGCTTGAAATGACTATCATCAATGATCCATTTCATGAAATCAACTTTCTGCTTGGTTTTACTCACATAATGACTAGCGATCGGGAAAATTTATTGAAATCATAAACAAACTGAAATAAATGAACTCCATAAACTTTCTAGCATCCATTTAAATCAAACAGTAAATGAAAAGAAGAATTTATATAGAAATACTAGCTCGAAGCTGCACTTCAGTACAATACCCAAATCAAGAAAATTAGCAAAATAAAATATACTAAGCTAAATCTACTAAAATGGAAAATAAAAGAAAAAATAAAAATAAAATAAAATGTACAGAGTCTTGATATACGATCACGGAGCTTCCAAAAGGCTGGACACATTGCCACTAGAGTGTGTATTTATAGGCTTTCAATATGGGCCTCCACTTCATTTTATTGCATTGTGGATCCTCAAAATTCTGGCCCAAATTAGTCTCTTTGTCGCGACATAGAAGGTTTTATCACGACAAAGCTTTAAGTCTTTTTCGTTGCCTCTGTCATAGATTCTTGTTTTTCTATTGCGATATGTTCTCTGGGCTTATTCTTGGATTGTGTTGCGACATACTTTGATGATGTCATGACATAAATTTATTTCAGCAGTCTTATTCTTGTGGCGACAGGAATGCCTTGTGTTACAACACCAAACCTTTTTGCACCAAGCTTCTCATGTCCTTGTCCTTCTGGAGTTTGTCGCGACATAATATTCCTTATCGACAAACATTTACTTTTCAGCCTGTCAACTCTGTTGCAATAGAATTTCTTTGAGTCCTTTGAAATTTTTGTGTGAGAAACTCCTTGGTCGACCATTTCTTTCCTGATTCTTATTAAACTATGGCGAGGTATTTGTCGCGACATAGAATTATATGTTCTGTTTCCCTTAGCCATTCTGATTCTTCTACAATTTACGCCAGCGACCTAATTTTCTCTATCATGATAGAATTTTATCATTCCATAGCTTTTATTGTCGCGATAGAAAACTTCTTTGTCGTGACAAAGGTTTTTGCCTTCAACTCTTGATTATGTCGCAACAGGAATTTCTTTGTTGCCATTCTTCTTGTGTTGCTCTTCAGCTTCTTGTCGTGACAGGGAATTCACCTCCTTCATGTTTTGTTTGTCACGACATAATTAACCTTTGTCGCGACAGAGATTTTGTTGCTCTTGGGTTGTGAATTAAAATGTTATGTAAATAGTAGGTGCTGCTATGCCGGTAAAAATTTCTCCTTGAGCTAGCTTGGTCTTGAAAGCATCGCAACATAAAAACACTTGTCTCATTAACGTGTTGTATTCTTAGCATTTTCTGTCTGTGAGCTGGTCCCAATCGCGAGAGGACAATTTGATGTCGTCGACCCTTTATGTTGCGGCCGGAGGAAATCTTAACAACACAACTCTCGCACAGTATATGTTTGATCATTTATGCGATAGATCAAGCGAATTATCGCGAATAGTTTTCTTCTGAATCTTCTTGAGTTTGTAGCCATGACGGAAAAACTCTTTGTTGCGACGCCGAACCTCTTTGCCATTGAGTTATGTCTTAACTTTGTTGTGAGATTTAGTTCACGCTCACGACGCAGTTCCTTTAGCTGCTTGAAATTTTGTGTCGTGACAAGCAAAAAATTATGCGACAGAGCTCTTTGCTTTTTTTCCACCTTTTTGCTTCTTTTCTACTTCTTTTCTCTCTTTTTTCAAATAACACCTGCAAAACATAAAGTTAGTGAATATTCCATAATTTGGCATACAAATAGATCTAAAATTGTTAAAAACATGTCAAAAAAATGGATTAAAACTAGATGAGTTTAAGACTGTCGAAGCGGAAATATTTTTGTGTTAAACGAGTTTGGCCTTGGTGAGGTTTCATGTCGCAACGGAGTTGGCGACTGCCAGGAGATATTAGGTTGCAACAGAGTAGTTTCTTGTCGCAACGGAGTTTGGCCTAAACAGGAGATATTAGGTTGCAACAGAGTAGTTTCTTATCGCGACCGAGTTTGGGGCAAGGGCCAAGAGAGTTACTCGCGACATAGCATACTATGTCGCGGCAGGTGAAGCGAGCAACGCATCGGGCGGTTGCGTTATGCGTGACAAACACACTTTCTGTCGCGACGGTGTGGGCGCTGTGTTGTGTCGGCGAAAGAAAGGCCATGCGTAGCGAAAAACTGGGCGGGGGCACCGCGGCGTGCTCACGGTCCAGGCGGAACATGCACAACGGTGGCGCGCTGGTGGTCGCGCGAGCGAGTTATTCTATCCATGGCGGACTTCATACGGTAGTAAAAGGATCAGAGTTGGGCGTCATACATTGCGTGGGCAGGCATGTCTGCGTTCATGCGCCCGGCGCTCTTGCTGGTGCTCGACATACATTGCGTGGGCGGGCCGTCTGTTCCGATAATGTGTCGTGCCTTGGTACCTATTGTGTTGTGTCCACTATCATTCGTATTGCGGGTATATAGGAAAATACTTATATGTTGGCTACATCTAGAATAATACTGACATAATAAACATTTATATGATAGAATCTAATAATGAACAATAAGAAAGCATAAGAAATCGGTTATGTTACGTAATGTACCTCACAGTACCTTAAATATGGAAATCTACATTACGACTCCTACGAGTGTAAATTAGATTATAAGAATTATGTTATATGAAATCTCTAACATATGCATTTTGTTATATGAATCATGTAATAGCGGACCATACGTGTCTTTCTCTGTATCTGTTACACAACGAGAAGCTATAAAGCAACACGGGTGTTTCATCCATTAGGTCTTGAAGAGGACATCAGGCATTTGCATCTGCGAGGCGACCTGGCCAATGAGTCCACCATATGTAGGTTTTTATTCTATTTTGTAAGTAATTGAAGTTTTGTAATAAGTGGGTTTGTGTAAGCACAAATAAATGGGACTCAAGCATGTATATGTACAGGACATTTTAAACACCACTACGGTGGTAAATTACAAGTTATATTCTGATATATGGATTTGTTTTTTGAAATGGGTCCACCAATGTCATAAAGTCAGGTAAAGGAGTCTCAGTTCCGTGTCGTGCCCCCTATCTTCAACCGGCGGGGTAGGGGTGACATCGCTACCTAAATGTTGAGGTCCTTTATGTAAGTGTCATAACTTTGACTTTTGTGGTATGAGAATACTTGGTATTCACCATACGAGATAGTGATGCCGGATCTTGGGGCCAAAACTATAGTTAAACTACGCATGTCATAATGTAGAGGTAATTCGTCGTGGTTCTTTAGCCACAGAACCATAAGCTAGTACCCTCGATTGCATCAAAACACACATCCCGATCAGTCCTTAGAAACTGTCATGATCGCTGTAATACGTCTGTGCTGATTACGAGACTATCAGGATAGGGCTGAAGTAAGCCTCCTTTTTAATTCCTTGAATGCCTTCTCACACTGGTCATTCCACTCAAACTTGACCTCTTTCCGGGTCAATCTCGTCATAAGTGCAACTAGTCGGAAGAAAAATCCTCAATAAACCTCGGTACCTATGATCAAAGCTGCATTATCTTGAGAAGAGTGACTTGACCTCTCCTAACTCATAGCTGCCTCATATTCTCTTCAAATTCCTTTGATACACGTGACACTACATGTCCGAATTTCACCTCAATAAGCCAAAACTTGCAATTCACGGGCAGGCGTATATTCGATGTTCTCTGAAGTGCGGAGAACAATCCTCAAATGATCCTCATGCTCCTCCTCTGTCTTGGAGTAGATCAAGATGTCGTCAATGAAGACTACCAC
This sequence comes from Tetrastigma voinierianum, assembly GCA_016808115.1. NCBI lineage: Eukaryota > Viridiplantae > Streptophyta > Magnoliopsida > Vitales > Vitaceae > Tetrastigma > Tetrastigma voinierianum. The sequence continues at coordinate 129,102 of JAEQBH010005955.1, forward strand.
AAACTGATTTAAATAGGGCTGGAACACCCTATGCATGAGATCCATGAATCTTGGTGGGCGCGTGGAATTCGTAGAAAGGCATCGCGTAAACCGAAATATGCGTACCGCTTGAACTTGTATTAAGGATATCGGCCTTCCCATTGTCAGCGATGATAACCGGTATGAGTCTATCTTATAGTGATTGTTTCTCAGCTAATCAACCGATAATAATCATGGCAAAGATGATTCTTGATCGTAACCCTATTCAACTGTCAGTAGTCAATACACAATCGAAGGGTCTTATCCTTCTTCTTAGCAAACAAAATCGGAGCGCCCCAAGGTGAAGTGCTCGGTCTAATGAAACCCTTGTCCAATAATTCTTGTATTTGGACCTTGAGTTCCTGTAACTCAACCGGCGCCATCCTTTGCGGAGTCATAGAAATAGAGCGGCGATACTAGGGTGCTGCTTAGATGATAAAGTCACCATCCTGGGGTAATCCGATAGCTGCGAGAAAAAGACATCCCCAGTCGCCAAACTACCTAGGTGGACTCAAACCTGTCTCACACCAATTCCTCACAAGGGTAGAACACTAACCAACGTCATTGTCGATATACCTCGAGATAGTACGTAGTTTAAGGTAAACAACGTGCTTATCTCCTTGAAACACAACACAAACATCATCCTATATTGTTATACCGATAACTCTCCCTACGATGCGCAATCAATGGCGACCGATTGTGCCGTCCAGCAGTCCATCAGGGAATGACATGAACTCGACATGTCCATGTATAGGTCCACAGTGAGTAGGATCTCGGAGATCTCTAACTCATAATCTTGACATATGAAATCAACACTCACCCTAGTTCCTAGGGGAGAGCTTACATGCAATGGCTTTTCTAAGGTCTCAACCTCTAAGCTCAATTCTTTCCTTAGTGATACATCATGTCAATTTGCAAGATGAGAGTTTTTTTTTTTTCCTTATTTCATTAGTGGTGCATAATGGCAAACACTAGTAAATATCAATTCCCGGACTATCATGCTCATTTATTTTTCGAACGCCTAAGGTTATGTTCTCTAACCCTAGTGTTCTTCGTTTTCTATATACAACTTGAACCTATCATGCATATAATCCACACAATATGTAACACACATTATGTAACACAATCATCACATATGATTCATAAGAATGCACAATGAATACTTTGATACCACGCTATGGTGATATCAACATCGAGCCTAGGCATTCACCTTCAGCTACGTACTATAGCAGCATGTCCTAAACCCTTCCAAAGCCCTAGAGTATTATTGTAAGCTTCAGAGTACGATACCAACTGTGGCAGCTGGTATCGATTACCATAATCCTAGCCTAGGCCCATGTCCCTCAAGCCCTAGGTACTCGTATACTTAAGCTCTGATACCAAGTTGTGACGCCCTAATTTCTGGGGGTCCTGTTGACCAACCTTCAACCCGCGGAATATGTAGGGTATCAAGTGGCCCAATACCATAACCTAGAATCCGTGCTAGGGACGATCCATGAGTATACAGTGACCACGTTGCCGCACCATCCATATATACATACATGCCTGACTATTTTATCAACGAGTCTCATAAGAACTGTCCACAATTCTTTTATACAAAAATACATGCTAGAACTAGTTTTTCCCTAGCACTCTTACAAAAAGATTTATTGAGGCCACATGTCGACCCTCTTGCTTGCGTGATGTCTGGGATGAGGTCGGCCTTTGCACATGACTTTGTACTTGAAAGGGGTCCCACGGCGGGGTGAAGCTGATGCCAGTGGGATAACTCTACAAGGGCTCTCCCCACCTAAATTTTTATGCGGTGTCATGTTCACCTGATAATCACACATCAACATTCCAATGAAGATTATGTGATTCGTGGAATCACATGCCATGAAATGAGATGAGACTTCATCCTTTTGCATAATCTAAGTCTCACCAGACTCCCTCACATGCTTATGCCAAGTGTGAAAAACCGTCGATGCGGATGACATCCAATGATCATTTTCATAACAAATTTCATTTAACATAATCAAAGCTTTTTAGATGATATCCATAATGATCATTTATATTAAATCATTACTTACTAATGGGTACTTGAAATTTTGATGTCTCTACCGTGAATACGCAAACCCAGACACATTTATGACCTTTCATCACTAGGGGACTATGTTTGACCATAATTGGCAGGTTTTTCACCTGAGGAGGGATCTATCCCTTCTTGCGATGCAAACACATATTTTCTTTCATACAACCATACGACTACATTGGACATTGTCCCATTTGACCCACTCAATCGAACACCGGCGGTGTCGATTTACCAACTATGCACTCACACCCATGAAATGCGATGTTTCCCATGCATATGTAATGCAAAATGCCACTTCATGTTATCTCATGTTATCTCATGTTACATGTATAATGAACACTACACGGAACAATTTATAACCCATACTTTATGCCAAGTACCATGGATAATTATATCAAAATCATATAATTTACATCTATTCATGCTAATATATATAACATCAATATATTTCTCTCATTCTTTTCTTTCTTCTCTTTGTTTCTCTCCCTTATCGAGACCGGCGGGAGATTTCTCCTTTCCTCCCACTCACTCTCATCCCTTCACTTTCTGGGTTTGACACATGGCTCTCATCTATGTATACCCTATAACTTACATCATGTCATGCGTCGTCCACTCATTTGGGTTCCTTTTTGCCTCAAAAAATGTGAAAATTCTGACTGTCTCGGAATTCGACAAAATTTGTCGTGGTAACTAGATTTCGTGAGACGAATCCAACGGTGAGATCCATTTCATCATCAGATGAATTTCAGGTCCATAGCCTATACTATGCAGCTGACTACTTTTATACCGGAAGAGTTCAAATTTACCCGGGTTTTACATTCTTCCCTCCTAAAAGCGTTTGATCTCGAAATTCTTTGTATACATCTGATCACATGCGTATGCTACCATCATTTATTATCAAATGATAAACAAGCGATATCCCGTCCTCAAATAAGAAAGGATAATTGTGTATCGTGTCCTGGCGTTCAATGTTGCCTCTTCATCTGGTGCTGCAGCACATTCTGCTAACCTCCGCGGTCTTGTGCCGCCTAATCCCGGCTATCCATGGTACTTACTGAAATTCGCCTCAAATGTTCCATCCATGACATGAAACAAGCGGTCCACTACATGAGTGAGATACGGTGTACTTCACGAACATGGAGACATGGAATACCACATAAACACCTGATAAGCTTGGTGATAAAGCCAACCGATGCGCGACTTCACCTACACTGCCCGAATTCTCGAAGGGCGAATGCACGGGCGGCCAGTTCTCCTCGCTTGCAGGTCGACCCTCTTTATTAGGAGATCACCTTGAGAAGACGCGATGTACCTCAAATTCTAAAGGTCGTCGCCGCCTGTCGGCATAGCTTTTCAACTAACTCTGACCCGTGAGAAGATGCTTCCGTATCAATTCCACCTTCTTAGAGGTGTGCTGGCAATTCTAGGCGGTAGGGTCCCTCTCCCCTCACATCCAGCAAATCGGAGATCGACATAGCCTCCATATATGCCTCATAGGGTGTCATCGTATACCTCACTAATAGCATATTGTTATAAAGCGGGCTCCACTAAGGGTAAATGCTCCTCCCGAGTTACCCTTAAGATCTACGGACTCATGCCGAAGCATGTCCTCTAAAATGGATGGTCTCATTGGCCCAGTCCTTTTGGGGATAAAGCATTGCTCATCATCAAGCGTGTCCCATAGCTCTTCCAGAAGCTCTTCCAAAATGAGATGTAACCTGGATCTGATCGATATAATAAAATCACCCAGTACTCCATGTAGCCTGGATAATCTCTCGTATATCTGACTACATGAATTCCTCAGTGAAAATTAAATGCACGGCCAAAGTGTCACGGAGCTTAGTACGATGATCAACTCATCACCCTGCATCTTCCTTCTGCGCAATGTCCATGGTAAGTGGGTCACCAAAGTCCATCGTGACGTAATTCCCACTTCCACTCGACTACCTCTAATACGTTGAAGTAATCTGTTAGCTTTGGTGCTCAATCTTTATCTAATGACACATGAGAAATGCGTGAACATAATCTCCAACGTGTTTCTTCATCCCTCGATATGCGGCAACGAAGATCATAGTACATCTTTGTGCCACATGGATCTGTAAAGCGAGCAGGAGACTCCTGAAGATCTCCTCTCATATCTTAGATTGGGAACCACTTAACTCTTCCCTATCTTTGAAGATTACCATCGATGAATGGACCAGCCTTCGTCACCTATACCCGATCCTTGATGGGCGATATCTCTTTGTCCTATCCCTAAGACTCGATCACTCTACTCAGTAGGGAAAGCATAGCCACTAAACTTCACAAAGTACCATGAGCCTGGCCACTGTACTGTAGTCCAAACTATCTCACAATTTCGAGCATCTGCCACTCCTAGGAAGCCACACTAGCCACTCCCCATGATTTCCGGCTGAGTCATTAGCCATCACATTGCCTTGCTCCGGAATTAGTATCAAGGAAATGAACTCATAATTCTCGAATCTCCATCCTGTGTGTTGCCTCATATTGAGTCGGTGTGTGAAAATATACTTCAGACTTTGTGGTTTGAAAACACCTCGGTGCTCGTATATAGATAATGACACAGATCTTCAAGCGAGGCAATGGCTGTAACTCAGCCAATAAATGCGTGGGGTAGCAACAGTGGTTCTTCAGGCTGGCGGAGACCATAAGCCATAACCTTCGAACTGCATCAAAGCACATCCAGGATTCGTCCTTAGAGGCATCACATGCATTGTGTACCTCTGTCCTTCGAGACTATAGAGCCCGGAGCTAAAAAGTAAGCCTCATCTCCAATTCCTTGAATTCCCTCTCACACAAGTCATTCCACTCAAACTTGACCTCCTTTTACTTCAATCTCGTCATAGGTACAGCTAATCGGGATAAGTCCTCAATAAATATCCTGTAATACCCTGTAAATCCCAAGAAACTACGTATCTCGAAGACCGACTTCAGTCTCTCCCAACTCATAATTGCCTCAACCTTCTCAGGATCACGAATACTCAGAGTCGACATCCACGTGCCTAAAGATCTTACCTCGATGAAGCCAAATTCACTTACTAAATTTGGGATACAACTTATGGTCTCTCAAGGCCTGTATAACAATCCTCAAGTAACCCTCATGTTCCTCCTCGGCAGACCCCAGCCGCCACCTGATCTACGGGACGGGTTTCAGAACTCAGCTAAGAAATCAGTCCCCAAACAATCCTCAAATCTAGCCTGAAATAGTCCACAAGACTGATTATAACCAAGCCATGAAACCAGCCACAAATCAGTCTTAACATAGGCCATAAACAACCCCAAATAAAACCACAAAACATGCCATAATTTTGTCCCATAAACTGTTAAACAGCCTAAGTTGTGGCAGTCTCGAGAAAGGGACCATAACTCGGGCTGTAGAGGTCCAATTTAGGTGATTCAAAAGCCTAACATCAAGTTCATAGATGCAAATACAATTTCTATGAAGAAAACTAGTCCAGAATCACTAAACACAGCAGAAAACCAGGCCCAAAAATTAGGACCTGTTTATTAAACGGCCTAAGCTATGGCGATCACCGGGAAATGGACCATAACTTGAGCTAGAAGTCCAATTTGGATGATTCAAAAGCCTAACATCAAGTTCATAGATGCAGCTACAACTTCTATGAAGGACACGAGTCCAAATACCCTTCTTTTCCCAACCAAAATCCAGTCCCAAAATCTGGACAGTGTGTAGGGTAAAAACATGGCAACATTCCCAACAGTCCCAAAACATGGCCAGACATCCCTTAGGGTGGAAATAAACTAAGTAGGAAGAATCCCTACCTCTTTGAGCCTAGCCCTCATTGAATAGATGGACTTTACTTCTTGGTCCGATGAGTTCCTACCGTCGGAACGCCGGAGATTAGAGGAAGAACAGTTGGTTTTTTTTCCTTCTTCTCCCTTTCTTTCTTTTCTTTCTTCTCTTTGTTTCTCTCCACTGCCAAGACCAACAGGAGATTTCTCCTCTCATCCACCTCCTTTCTATGGACTTGACACATGGCTCTCATCATGCCATGTAACCTACTCTTTAGTTCGCACGCCTCAGCGGTAAATTATAGTATCTCGAGAATTCAATAAAGTCGTCGAGGTAACTAGATTTCGGTGAGCGAATCAACGGAAAGGTCGTTTTGTCATCCAAGATCTAGAAATTTCATGTCATGGCACGTACTATAAGCGGCAATTCACAGTTTTGATCTTTTGGAAGAGTTGAGTGCGGGTTTTACATTAAATATGTCTTAGTATCTATCTTGGACCTACTGTTATAGGCCTTTGGAAGATCCTGTTTGTTTTTTTTTTTATCTCGAAAGGCTTATCCACCCATACCCATGTTGGTTCCCTTTAACTAAAGGGAAAGGGATTTTCTACAAATGTTTAACATCTTAATATTCCATTGAATTACAAGTTATCGTTACAAAGTTCAACCAATATTTTCAACGCTATAGATTCTAATATTGTCTTAAATTGTTTTCTAATATTGTCTTCAATTATTTAGTCATTTTTCGATATGGGATCAGCAAGTAACTTTTTTTTTTCCTTGGGGAATCGTTAAATTATAATTCTTATATTTATGCTATTTATATTTGTTAAAAGTTTAATCTTGCAAATTGAAATATGCATCATTTATGGTTAGGCTAATAAATCATTCCAAATAGTAGTTAATATTAGAATTTTTGAGATATTAGCTAAAATAGAGAAATAAAATATTTTTGTTTTTACTATAAAATTTAATTTTTCCATTCATCAATTTATTGAAAAAATATTTCCAATAAAAGCCAAAAAAAATATGAAACAATTTTTTTTTTCAACATTTGGTTAAAAATTAGGAAAAAACGCATTCTGTGCTTATTGCATTTTCACTTTTTTTTTACATTTAACTCATACACTTTAAAATGTTCTAATTAACCACTACGCTATCTAAAACATGAAAGTAAGGTGGCGTTTGTTTTTTGACTTAATGCTGAAAGTTGAATAGCTTTCAACATTAATTCATTTGTTTTAAAATTTTAAGCGACACATTAAATTTTTAAAAAAAGTTATGAATAGAAAAAGTGAAAATATTTGAGAAAACATTCGAGAAAAAGTCATTTCCACAAAATAAAAGCTTCCGTGAGACTGCCCAAAAGAGAAAATTTATGGCGCTCAGCTCTTAGGGATAGCGGGAGGGTTTGAGGTGGCGACCTCACGACTGCCGACTCGGCTCGTTTATTTTTTTTAATTCCCAAACTCATCTCATTTAAAAAATTAAATGGGACGGGGCGGAATGAGAAAATTCTCAAACCTGTCCTATTTACATTTGATTTTTATTTTTATTTTTTATATTTGATTTTTAATTTTTATTATATTAAAATTAATATATTTCATAAAAAATAAAAAAATATTATGAATTTTATAAATTGTTTATTAAAAACATTATAATAATAATAATTATTAATTATATTAAACTATAAAATAAAATTAAAAAAAAAATTAAAATATAATAGAGGAGGTGGGCGGGAGTAACAATGCAATTTCGTCGAACCCGTCTCGGGTGAGAAAAATAAACAAAACACACAAAAACGATTCACGATTAAACTAAACCCGTCCGGTAGAAGCGAGTGAGCGGGAACGAAATAATGCTGCGCCGTTGGCATTACTTATTTATTCACAATGTTAAAAAGCAACGAAACATCTTAATGTTATTAAGTATTATTTGATATTAAGCTCAAAAAGTTCTATTCAGCATTAAGTGAAAAAACAAAGCGAGCTGAGTCATTTTTTAATGGAGAGAAGATGCTGACTAACTCACTTTAACTTTCCAGCATTACTACCATTTACTCCTGTACTTTCATTTCTAATGATATTTAACCCATCTACTTTGAAATGATAAAAATAACATCTTATACTATTGAAAACATGAAAAGTGAAAACTAACACCTTATACCTATTTTTGAATTTTCATTTCAAATTTAAATAAAAATTAACCCCTTATGTTTATTTAAAAATTAATTTTCTTGTAATTAATTTTTATATATTATAAAGAATTTCAAATGTATAAATTATTTTTTTCTTATAAATTGTATATATTTAACATTTATAATGGCCATAGTCATTTTCCATCATTTTTTTTAAAGTAACTTAAAAAGGAAATCATCCTATCTGTAAAAATATATATTAAATTTTGAGAAAAATAATTTTAAAATAAACATAAATATCCTATCTACCAATTTTTTTAAATCAATCTTTTAATTTATCAATATTTATATATATTTGTATAACATTCCAATTAACTTACAAAAAATAAAAATAAAAATATTAAAATAATTTCTTTATTAAGTTATTTAAAATAAAATAAAATACCATGATAAAAATCATTCTCATTATACATATTAAATTTATATATTACTTATTTTATCTAAATTTTGAGAAAATTAATTTTTAAATAAAAATAATTATCCTATCTAACAAAAAATAATAATCTTTTAATTTTTATCTAAATTTCAAATAAAAATTTTAAAATACGCATACAAGGGGCTTGTATCCTTAAGAAAAAGTAGTATTTATCTCATAATCCTAAGAGATTCACATCTGAACTACAATAGAAAAGAGATAGAATTATAATTATTTTCCACACATAGGTATTAAAAATATATGCTAAATTATGTCTTTTTTAGAATTTAAAGATATATACATGTTATAAAGTTTATAAATTAGTAAAATACAAAATTTTCTCCAAGATAGTGCAAGATGAATTTCTTGTCAAGCTAATGATGTAATCCGTTATCCTAATAGCGTAACTAAAGAAAAGTTTTATTCCAATTAAGAAAATAAATATTTTTTTTTCAATAAAATTTTTTCTATAATTTTATAATATTGGATTTTTATATTGAAATATAAAATTTTAATTTTGAACATAAGAATTTAGAAATTAGAAATGTGAATTTTGCGTCAAATCACCCTTTTACACTTTTTCTATCATTTTACTTGGTTGGGCAACTCTTTCTATTATTTTCTTTTGTTTCTCAATAAAGTAGGGTTTTTATTTGTTTTAAATTAACTCATTTAAAAAATAATTCCCAATTGGTGCTGCACATGTGGGAGACACATTTTCTTCCTAAAATGCCCGTTTTATCTCGTAGCATGCGCTTTTGTGTCGTCTTGCTATGTCGTTGTGAGTTTGTTTTTCTTCATCTTATTGCGATTTTTATTTGTGTGTAGGTAATTCAAATGGGAAAAACATATTGATGGTAATTCAAATGGAAAAAACATATCCCATCAACAAATCAAATCACAATCGCTAATATGTTGTCAAACTTGAGTCATATGTATTTTAGCAAAATCATAGGTTTTCTAGCATAATACATTGATGAGAAGTGCTACACATTTCATATGATTAGGATATCTTCCTTAGAGAAGGTCTCGGTTCGAGCAGGGCCTTGGGAGGCCTTGGGTTGTGTTATGGTAGGCTTTCTTGTCACTTATGGTCCGTCCCATTTCGAATGGGGATTAGTGTAGATTGTGGTATGGCAAGGTACCTTCGGGTGTGCACGGTTCATTTCTCTCCCACCTTTTCCGACACCTCATGGCTTGATAAAAAAAAAACTTCATTCTCTTGATTTTTTTAACTTTTTATCTTTATTGATTTTAATTAGTTATGAATACATTAAACACAAAATAATTAATTAGAACAAAAATGAACAAATTAAGATATTTAGGATATAAGATTTGATTTATTCACTCACAAAAATATTAATTTATTTTTAAAATCCTATTAGAATGCATTAAATACATATCACATCTATTGTTTCTTTAGTTTTATATTTTTTAAATATTTGATTTAATATGAAAATTAAAGTAAATGATGATGGTTTTTGCTTTTTACTCATAATATAAGATTGATCCAAATTTCACCTTTATAAACAAAAATCAAATAGAAACTAAGTCAGTATTATAAATGTTGAGATATAAACTAAAATAGAAAAAAAAATTTACAATAAGTATATTTTAGCATTCATAAATTTATTTGAAAAATATATTTCTAATGATCAAAGCCACAAACAATTTTCTTTTCAAAAAATGATTGGGGGGGTTTTATATTTTCGTATTGATTAAAAAATTATAATTCTCTTAATTAACAGATCATAAAATTAGTAATTTTTTTAGACCATGAGGTGTCCTGAGTGGGTCCGTGTACATACAAAAGGCATCTTTAAGTCATTTCATACCCAAACTAATCTCCATACAAGCCGAAATGGACCACAAGCGCTCAAACTAGGAAAGATCTCAACCATCTCACCTACATGATCGATGGTTAATAAAGGTAGTATTTATCACAGAATCCTCAGAGATTCACATCTTAACTAAAATAGATAAGCCCATGTTGTCTAGCTCAAGTGATAGAGCATTCACCGTTAAAATAAGCAAAAGAGAATAGGGAGGGGGATCCTAGGTTGAGTCATAGTGGGACGGTTTACTACCTTAAAACTAGAGTGTATTAAAAAAAACTAAAATAGATAAAATATATAATTATAATTATTTTTCCTAAAACACCTAATTATTAAAAATATATTCTAATTTTATTTTAAAATATACTAATGATGCCTTTCATAGGAATGGGCTGGAGCTTATTTTAGAATCGCTAGTGGGCCCCGGAATGTCATTTGGGCCGGTCCGTTGTCTCTGAACACTACTCTCCCCTGCAAAACCGAAGCGGATCGGTGGGGCTACTTTGTTGCCGCTCGATGCCTAAGTCGATTCTTTCTGTGGAAAGAAAGATCCAAGCGGGAGTGAATTTTTCGTGCACTACCGATGGGGTGGCACGGTGGCCCATAGTAGATGTTCTTCCCGATTGGAGGTGAAAAATGATTTTCTCTTATTGGATAAATTTGCTTACCTATCATTTGTCGGATTAATAGGGATAATCGAGAGCGATTATTGAAATTATCTACTTCCTTGTTGATGAGATTTGATTTGATTCTGAGGATATAGGTTGTCCGTGTTGCGGCCCCTTAGGGTGGATAAAGGCGGGCTCCCAAATTTGCTGTGCCGGGTTCTGCGTTTTCTTTGGACCTATTTATAAATCCTCTTTTAATCCTACTTCTTGGGCCTGGGAAGTGGGCCTGTGCGCCTATTTTTTAAACCCGATCATATCACATATCAGGAGTTTATAAATAAAAGAAATGCAAATTTTTTTCAAGATAAATTTCTTATCAAGTTAATGATGGAATTTGTAATCCCTAATAGAGTAATTAAAGATAAGTTTTAGTCGAGTTAAGAAAATAAATAGTTTTAATTGAATCTATTTTTCTATAGTTTTGCACTATTGGTTTTTGATATTGAAATATAAATTTTGATTTAAATTTAAATATTTTTTAAAAGAAAATTAATTTTATTGATTTAAACTTTAGATCCAATATACAAATGGCTAAAAACCATAAAGGATGAAACAATATACAGGTTAATAGCATAATAAATCGGTATAAAGCCTACATATGAAGCAGAGAAAAATCAAATTTTAGAGAAAAATGGCAAAGCTTGTTAAATTGCGAAATAGTACGGAGTTGAAAACTGAAATTTTATAAGATACCGGATGATGAAACGAGACTTCACTTGGGTTGGTTGTCTCACGAAATCTAGATACCCGGCGAATTTTGTGGTCTAAGACGTGAGATTTTCATGTTTTTTGGGGTGTGATTATCTCATTTGGATCAGCGGAAGAGTTTTGAAGAAAATCTTGAAAGTTGTAAAATAATTTAAAGAAAGTTCATATAAGATAATTTGAACTTGAACCGGGATGACATAAATTGTTTCGAGACAAAAATGAACCCGAGCAAGGGGGGACATGTGGCGCGACGTGAGCCACGTATCCAAAGTATAAAAGGAGAAAATATCCCCTTTGGGAGGGATCTCTCCAGTTTTGCAAAGGTAGAGTGAGAGAGGGAGAGAAAATAAAAATAAATCAAAAATCAAAAATCAAAACTTCTCTCTTCGATCCACGGAGTTTCGTCGGTTGGAATTTATCGGACCAAGAACAAAAATTCATCTACTCGACGAGGGCTACGATGTGGGTATAAAAACAAGATATTTCAGAGTTCAAGTGAGGTTGGGAAATCAAAGGTTTCGAGATTATGAAGTGTCCACGGGGCTTCCTAGAGTTTCTTCTACGCTCCAAGAGGTAGGGATTCTTCCTAGTTTGGTTTATTTTCCATTCTAGGGGTTGTTTGGTTGAGTTTTAATACCCTAAGGGGCTGTTTGGCCCTTTTTTTTCCCTAAGGGGTTGTTTGGCAAAATAATGGGTTATGAGAATAGTGCCCTGTTTTGACCCTATCTAATGTTCATTTGGGGCTGATTTTGGTTTTAGAAAAGAGGAATTTGGTCTAGTGTCCTTCAAGGAAATTGTAGCCCTTTCTAAGAACTTGATGTTAGGTTTTTGAATCACCCAAATTGGACCTCTATAACTCAAGTTATGGTCTGTTTTCCGGGATTGCCACAAGTTGCCCAGTTTTGGACGAACCTATTGTACAGATTTTTGGGACTGATTTTCAGGTGAGAAAAAGTGAGAATTTGGACTAGTATCCCTGAAGGAAATTGTATCTCTATCTGAGGACTTGATATTAGGCTTTTGAATCACCCAAATCGGACCTCTATAACTCAAGTTATGGTCCATTTTCGAGGCCCCCGCTATAGGTTAGAGGCTGTTTAGCTGATTGTGTCAGTTTTTGCCGATTATTATATGATTGTAGTATCATTGCTTGAATTAGGTATCTTAGTTAAAATTGTGTGAAAGTCAATTTGTGTGTTCTAATGATTTGGCTTGTGATGTGTTTGTGTATGAACAATGTCACTGCATGGCTTGGTTATAGGCTATTTGTGGACAAAGTGTCACAATTAAGCCTAGAGTATAATGTAAGTCATTGCTTAATTGGTGATGACTTGTAGATGTCAATATATGTGTGTATAATATGTTGACATGTATTGTGTGGTTTATTTGGAAATTGTATGTTAATCGATATGATTATCCATGATACTTAGTATAAAGTATGGAATGTAAATGTTTCATGTAGTGTTCATATACATATGTATGAGCTACATCATGGCATTTTGCATTGCATATGCATGGGGACACCACATTGTTGGGTGTGTGTGCCATGGTTATGATCATTGCATCATTCTTGGTGAACCGTTGAGTGAGCTTCATTAGTTGGACAACGTCCAAAATGAGTCTTATGGTAGCATGAAAAATACTTGTGTTAGGCATAGCAAAAGGGATAGATACCCTCTCGGGTGAAAAGCCTAGTAGTTGCGGTTAAACATGATCACCGATGGTGAAAGCCCGTAAAAATTTTAGAAAGACGTGCTCTTGCGATGAAAACCTAATCAGTAGCCTGTTGTAAACACCACGAGTTTTACTAAATAAATGTTGTGGAGGTTTATCAATAGGTTTGATTTATAAAACAAAAAGATTTTGTTTTGGAAAAAAGATCATTGGTGACCGGTTTTCACACTGGCATGCATGTGTGAGGGGAGTCGATGGGACTCGGGACATGGGCGGGGGTGAGTCATATTTATAAATCTAATGACATGTAGACGTTTGGGTAGATGTGTATGTTTTTTACTTGGTGTGAAATGGCATTGCATGTGCGCTTAGGTGGGGTTCAGCCGTTGTAAGATTATTCTCACTAGGCATTGCTCACCTATCATTGGACCCCCTTTCAGGTGCAGGGTATGCAGGAGATGGCGTTTACTCCGAGGTAGTGATTTAAAGGAAACCGGGATATGGCTTTGATAAATATTTGCGACTATATTAGAACAAAGCTAGTTTTAATATATGTTTTTGTATAAAGTGTTGTAATAAACTCTTATGGACTATTATGATATAGTTGTGTATTGAGGATATAGACGGATGGACCTTATTGTGGTCATTACTATACATTGAGACATGGATGGGTTATGGTTATATTGCTATACAGGTTGTATATTTGGTAGAGCTCCCCGAACAAAGGAGCATTGCCCAATTTTTTTGAAAATGTGGATCCCAATAAATGGGACACAATAGTGAGGTATCGGGTTACCCAAAATCCACTAGAATTCCGCAAGTTGACGGGTTGTCAACGGAGCCCTGGGTTTTAGGGCGTCATACTACAAATTTGATAATATAGCCACTAGAATATATACACCTCTAGTTCACCATAATTTGATATCATTATCCAATCGCCCCTATGACATCAAGGCGATGAAAGGCACCACGCCGTAACAAGCCAACGCCAATAAAAAACCAAACATCACAAGACGTGACAAACCAAACAAATGCCACCTAGTGAATGTAATCAGGTTATATGACCTCATCGCCTTATGTGGATCCATTTCGACTCATATGAGGATTAGTCTGAGCATGATATAACTTAAAGATGCCTTTCATATCTACACAGGCCTACTCAATTATAAGCCTTTAGGAGAGATCCCCGTTTTTTATTATTTCTAAAGGCTTATCCACCCATACCCAGGTTGGTTCCCTTTTCTTTTTCAATGAAAAATGAGGGAAAGGACCCAAACGAAAAAAACCCACAAAACACACAATCCGTCGAGACCATCTCAAGCCCAAAAGGGAAAGAGATTTCTACAAATGTTCAACATCTTAATGCCCCATTGGGTTACAAGTTATCGTTACAAAGTTCAACCAACATTTTCAACCTTATAGATTCTAATATTGTCTTAAATTGTTTAGTCATTTTTCGATATGGGATAGGTAAGTAAGTTTTTTTTCCCTGGGGTATCATTAAATTATAATTCTTATATTTATGGTATTTATATTTGTTAAAAGTTAATCTTGCAAATTGAAATATGCATGATTTATGAATCCAAAAAAACAATATGAATGGTAGATATGTGTAGAATAACCACTTTATTAAGAAAGAAAATGGTAGAAAGAGATGTGTAGAGGGTTTTCATTTCCATACAAGAATGACAAAAAAAAAAAAATCACTCCTCCTTATGAAAAGTGTTTAGAGAAAACAGAGGTTAGAGTTTCTTTCATGAGTAGAAAAATAATGACAAATCTCCAAATTAACTTTTTATGATAATTAAATTTGTATTATAGGGCCGATTTATCATGATCAGTATTTTCTTTCATCTTGTATATTGAATGTATCGATTTATAGCAAGTTTGAATCAATAAAATTAATTTTCCTTTCAAAAAAAGAATGTACATACAAATGTAGAAAGAATATGAATCCAAAAGGTTTCCTAATTACCCAAAATATTATTAATTTACTGTCAACAGATTATTTCATTTATAAAAGAAACAAGAAAAAAGATTGAGAATATGTTTGGATACGTATCTTTTCTTTTTTTCTTTTTTTTTTTTTTTAAATTACCAACATTCAGAAATGGAAAGTCAAATATACCACTTGAGATTGTGTGTGGTAAATTTGCACAAAGTAATTAATGTATTATATTGGTTAAAATACAGCCCTTGTTTTCCAAAAATAAAATACATTTAGCCATCACAGAAAATTTTCACTTTTCTCTTGGCTTCTGACAAAGTTCCTTCTTGTCTACAAGTCTCAAATGTTTCAAATGGTTAGAGGTGATTTGAGGGTAGAGATGGTGCTGAGAATCTAGCAAACTGCCAAAGCAAAATCTTCATTTGGCTGAAAGAGGAAGAAGGTGGGGTATTGAGTTGAAGCAGGAGGATGTAGATAACTCCTCGTCAGAAGGAAAGGATCTTCTCTTCTGCTTGGTTAGTCGCTTTCTCACGGACAAGTCTATCAATTTTATTGCCATGAAGAATACGTTGGCTGCAGTGTGGGAGCATGGGAAAGGAATCAATGTAACAGAGTTGGGAGGGGGACTGATATAATTAAGAGCCATATTTAGCTAGACGATAGAAGTGATGTGATCTCCTTCCTAGTGACGGTGAATTTACTAGAATCTACGCAAATCCTCCCACCAAGCTCGTTCGACTGATAAGTTACCATGAAGCTAAGTTGTTAAAATTGCTGAAACTGTATTTGGAAAACGTGGGTTATAAAGTTTTTCACTTTTCTATCAAAATCATTAATCTTTAGATTTAATTAAAATACTAGCAGCGATAACGATCGCACTAAGTGGTCAAGCCCGAAATACAAAAATCACCTGTATATAAATAAAAATACACTCCCAATATTTTCCAAAATCAACCATAAATCATAAAAGATCCCCTAGTCCCTTTATCAAAATATAAGATAAAGAATTAATCCAACATAATTTCATCTGCAAGAACCTGCTTTTTCTCAAACCATGCATACATATTTTACAAAGAGGATGAGTAGTATATACAAATGTCACATTTTAATCTTTACTACTTTACTTTACAATCTATCTAAGAAGTATAATCACAAATACAAGGTCAGGACTGATGATCCTAGAAAAGTCTTTGGGCTTCAAACACTCCGCACCTGAAAATTATTTTAAACAAACTAAAGTGAGCCAAACGGGGCTCATGAGTATACTATATAAGTTCCTTAATGTTACTGTCAGATGTACCTCCCAATGTTAAATCAGATATAAATGTTGTGTAAAATTGTTTATGAGAAAACTCCAGTTATTTTTCTTATGAAACCATTTCGAAAACTTTCGAAAATTATTTACCATTAAAATCAAGTATATGTCGAAAAACAATATGAAAACTAATTTCGTCGCTTCGAAACTCGTTTCAAAAACTATTTCGCCAAAACTGCTTGGGGCAGGCTGGTCATCTAAAAAGCAGGGGTGGTTGAAATCAAGTACCAACCACTGGGCCCATTTAACACCTTGCACGCGGATGCCTCTAACCTGAACCTCGCATCGTGTGAACTCTGAACACTACCCGACTAATATAACCCGCACTTTCGGGGACCCTCAAGGGTAAGACAATGGAACCCGGTGGAACCAAATGCTCTCACGAAACTTCTGAACTAACACCTCATCTATGTACTAAGTCAAGGCTAATCCGCATATACCTCGAATGTGCGAGGGTAACTCCACTATATAAATATATACTGATCTTAACCCCCAATCACGACCAAGCAATATGTGTTAGTCATAATATCCCATAACATTTGCCATGCACAATCCAAATACATCTCGATCGGAACCGAGCTTCTGTAAGCTCATCTTATGGTTTTGATGGCTAAACTGTGCCAAACTGCTTTTAAAATGCTTAAACAATCTCTTTTCTCACGAGTATAACAATTGGGAGATAAAAATGCTTTTATAAATCTATATTTTCAAAGCAATTTCCTTTACAACTCCTTGTAATTTTAACACTTTCTGCTTAGAAATGATTTTGAGTACTCAATCTTTTCTGACTAATTTTTCAAATCTTCTGTTAAGTACTCTAGATTATCATTTACGCTCAAATCGCCACACAATTCATACAAAATTTCGAACGCCCTTTAGTTCCAACGCTTTTGAACTATGCAAACATACACTGTGGCTTTCAAAGTTTAATTATATCGAACGAACTTCGATTCTAATAAACCTTTACGTGCTAGTCCCATTCGAGCAAGGACATCGATAATATGATGTGAAATCGACCAACACATATTCGCTATTTACCATGCACTATGCATCATATATCATACCATACTATACACTATGACCATGCACTATGTACTATGCACTATATTAGGTCAGAGTATCGCACTATTCTGAGTAATTTATTTATATCAGATTTACTATTTTATACGCATTTGCACATTCACTATTCTCACGTGGAAATCTCCATTTAATCCGATTTCTGGTGACCCACGCCGTAATCCTCGCGGTCGCGGATAGAGCGGGAGTAACTTTAATTTTAGTCGAAAAATTCATTAGTTAAGCGTCGTAAATACGAGAAAAATAAAATTTAGGATTTTACGATTTTGCAATTCTCGGTGAAATCACACGTGTTTTTGGTACCCACCACGTGGCCACCGTGATGTAGAGCGCACTAGTTCTTTACGACGGTGACGGTCGATTTTCGTGGAAATCAGAAATAAACTAAGAGAATAAAAAATAATAATAATATCGGCACTCTCTCCACGCCTGTCAATTTGTTCAGTCTGCTTCATTTTGTTTTTGTTTTGTTTTGTTTTTTTTTTTTCAAGTAGGACCCACATGTCCCTTTTTCTTTCATTCTCGATCCTTTTCGGCCCAAAGCAATTTATATTTGTCCCGGTTCAATTTCATTTTATCATAGTGAATATTCTTTAAATATTGCCATTTTTGAAATTTTCTAAAATCCAGTTTTCGGGTTTCACTCTAAGCTCGTTACCTGAGTCGTGGAATATTGACGTCTCGGAATTAAGCGAAACTTTTCTAGGTCAACCAGATTCGTGAGGCGAGCTTAACGTTGCGGTCAGTTTAGGTCATCCAGGATACAGAGAATTTTCGAACTTCCACTAAACTATTTTGGCAATTTATTATTATTATTTTACTATTTAAACTTCCATTAATTATACTTTCACCCCTCCGCTTTCCTTAATTGCAAAGTGTACAATTCTTTGAAAACTTTACAATTTTATCCTTTACAGTAAGGTGCACATATGCACCCTTACGGTTACATGTCGCATGCGCCTCATCGGGACGAGTGTTATAAAGCCCGAGATTCAATTATTTTATTATTTATTAGTTATTTATTTAGCCCGTACTTTTAGGATTTATCATTGGGGTTTTTATGATTTATCTGTTTTTGGGTTTTTAAAATTTATGCCCAGGATTTTTAGGTTATCAGTTGGGGATTTATTTTGATGCCTAAATAGCACCTTATGTTATTGTTTTTGGGAGACTTGATATAATACTGAAAACTCGAGAATTTCGTTTATTAATTTATTTTCTTTTCTTCCTGTTTATTATTTTTATTGGCAAGGCTACGTCGATTTATTAGAGCCTAACCCCGTCAGAGATCAAGTTATTTCTATTTGTTTCAAGTTCTTGATCAGGATCAAAGCAGCATTTTGTTCGATTTGAGTACGAGTCCTCACGTGTCCTGATTCACTAACCCGACTACATTGATCCCTTTCATTATTCTCTTTACCCGACGACCCTCCTCGGACTACTGTCGCTCACGAGCCTGACACCATTCTTTGCCCGATCGATCTTCATTGCTTCTCTCAGGATCGAAATCATTTGCTTCTCTAAGGATCGAAACTATCGGCTCTGAAGTTGCTACGACAAGTTTTGATCTTTCTTGCGGCTATTATGGCCAAGTAATTCGTGATAGCTGCACTCATTTTGATTTCCCCGAATCCATGAACTCGGAATCTTGCAACATCCATTGACGATACTGCTGCTACTGTTCCAAGGTTCGATCTTCTCCGGCAGTCCTGTAATCAACTAATGGGAACCAAACACCCAAGTTTGGCATAAGAAGAAAGGCTTGACATCAGGAATCACTTGGATCAGATTCACTGGCGTCGAAGCTCTCGCGAGTCTTCAGCTCACGATCGAAAGAACATTCAACATTCAACCCTGGAAATTCCACACATGACTTTGGGAAAATCAAACATAGGATATCGAGGGGAATAAGCAAGAATGATATCTTGGGACGAAGGCGATAGGATTTATAAATTTGTCACGATCACTCTTTGGAGTAGAGTTTCTTCAACACGGAGGGGAATGATAGGGCATAAGGTAGGCCCTATCTAGGCTTTAGACTAGATAGGAAGCTGAAGTTCAATTATTATTTTTATTATTATTAATTATTTATTTAATCGTACTTTTTAGGATTTATCTGTTAGGTTTTTATGATTTATCTGTTTGGGTTTTTTTACAATTTATCTTTTAGGATTTTTGGGATTTATCCGTTAAGATTTTATTTTGATGCCTATAAATAGCACCTTATGTTATTGTTTTTGGGAGATTTGATATAATATTGAAAAACTCGAGAATTTCGTTTTATTTATTTGTTTGCTGTCTTCTTAATTTTATTATTTTTTGTAGTCAATTTGGTATCACAGTATAACTTCAATCCAAGATCAAGTTATTATTTTTGTCCTACGTTAGGGACGTTTCCTATTTCAGTTCTTTCATGAAGTGGATGTTGCGGCAGTGCTCAATCAGGGGCCATAGACGTTCAATCAATATATTCGGGTGGTGCGCAAGATTACAGAGTCAGATCAAGTGGAACGGGTTCCATTGCACCAGGTAGATTTCTGGGTTCAAATACATAATCTTCCCTGTGAACCGTTCTTCCAAGATGAGTACAGGATATAGGTAACTGGCAGGAGTCTTCCGTGACTCAGATCCGATAATTTTGTTGGTACTTGGTGCAATTTTTTAAGGGTTCATGTTAGTATGGAGGTGGAGAAGCCACTGAAGCATAGGATGCGAATTAAGAAACCTAATAGTGATTGGATATGGGTGGAATTTCGTTATGAAAGGCTCACATTATTTTGTTTCATTTGTGGTTGCCTTGGTCATACAAATCGTAAATGCAGAAAGATTTATGATTTTCCTAATGGGAATGTGCCTAAACCTTTTGGTCCTTGGATGAAGGCGTATACCCGTCGTACTCAATTCTATGAGGGTGAAAGGTAGTTTCGAACAAGCATGTTGGCCGACCATGTCGTTGAGGAATCCAGTGTTGAAATAGAAACCAGGAAGTTTGACAAGCCAACCATTTGGAAAGTCGGTAATTGTGGAGTAAGAGGTGGGGTAAATGGCAATGATATGGAAGTAACTGTAGACTCTCTTATTTTGTCTATCAAGGGAAAGGGATTGACTAGATCCATTAGGCCTTCTGAATAAGGGCCGTACGGATGTCCTAATTCAAATGGGCTTGTGGTGGTGGACCCAAAAGGCCGACAACTGGAGGAAGGAGAAATAGTTGGTTGGCATACGGCATACCGAGCCAATTAATGAGGAAGTGAGTAATTTGATGGTTTTGCAAAAAAATAGATCATTGGTGGGCTTTGGAATCCAGGCCCACCACTTGGTCATATGGCGATGTTTAAGTTGGAGCTGAGTAGGCTTGGCATACGGTGTAGAGATCCAGAGCCCGATCAGATCCGGGTTGGGGATCGGGACCAAACACAGGTGGCCGCCGGTCGAAGCCATTTATCAAATACATTTCATTCATAAACGTTTTCATTCTCAAATCTTTGCGGAAGCGGTTTTCATTTGGGGCAAGCCCATAAACATTTACAAATTCAAAATGTCGTTTACAACTTAATATGCACATTTCAATTCGATAGGCCCATAAACATTTACATTTAACAAAATTAATTTACAATGAAGGCGTTTCAAGCCTTTTCAAAATGGTTTACAAAATGGATGTTCAGAGTTCAAATTGATTTTACAAAATATCAATGCTAAAAAAAATGGAGTGAATGCATATGTCGGAGCATACTCCGCAATTCTTTCTTTATGACTCAACGCTCCTCGATCTTGCCTTCGGTCCGCTTTCAATCATTATCAATCACTCGGTCCCTACCCATTGATAAAAATAATATGCTACTTTCTGCCAGTGGTTTTATACGATTCCATTCTTACAATTTCGATTTAAGTCAAATCATGCAATTTTGTTAAACAATACTTTCAAATCTTTTGGATGATCAATGTCAAATACAATACATATACAATCATTTATGGTTCATTAATCATCTCAAATATACACTTTCATATGTTATAAATCTTTTATAACCCAAGTAATACATTCCCTAATGCCTTTTCATTTAATCATACTTTTCAATTTCAATATGTCAACAATTAAATCAATTCGGTTATGCTCTTGCCCTTAATGAATTTAACTTTATGTTTTCGGTATTCAAGATATCGAATCCGACGCTTTGTCCCTCGGGGTACGGCAGGTCGGTATAAAACATTTGTTTATAACCTGGTCACAGTCCATTTGGGAACATATTTTACTAGTTATTAAAATCAATTAGTGAACACTACGATATTGTCGTGGGGGCAGCGTCAGTGACACATCAATACATTTGTTCGTAGTACTACTAATTTGACCCCTATTGGTATACCAATCTATCCTTTATGCGAAGTAAACGGTTAACATTCTATAAAGGACATTCAAATCCTTTATATCAACATATAGTACAATATGTACCTTTATATAAACAGTTCATTTTCAATAATCATGCAATTTTCATATGCAAACATTTCACAATCATTTGCCTCAAATCAATTTAAACAAATCAATATGTTTTTCTTATACATTTAGAACAAACATTTCAAATATAGAAACAAGAATAAGAGAAGATAGAACAAACCAATCTATCTTTCTTTTTGCCTTGTCTTCAATCTCGGTCCAAGGTTAGGTGATCCTCACCGGTCCCTAGCAAATCACACACATCACGTTTAGTGAACTAGCACTAATCACACTTAACGAGGCGAGGTAGGGTACGTTTTTCACTTAGTTTCATTCTTATTTGAACCCCCATTAGTCATTTAATAGGGTTCCTAAACAATCAGTGTACAAATACGAGGTGTTTGGAAACAAAAATCCAAAAATGGCTCGTGTGAACAGTGTCTACGTCGCGACGTAGCACAGCTACGCTGCAGCGTAGCCGAAGGGAGGCCATTTTGGCCCTTCGGCCTTGCCACAGCGAGGATGCCCTTTGCTGCGGCGAAGGTGCTCGAATTGCCCAGTTTCCAGTTTTTCTCCAAAAATCACTCAAAACAAATCATGGGAATTGATCGGTCGATAGCGTGATGTGTAAAATGTGTACGCCTAAGTGCGCAAGTGCACGCGTCGCTTCAAGTAATATATTGTACCTAAGTACGGATATCGATCCACGGGAGTGTTGACTATTGAGATTGGTCTTATAATATTATGCGGACTTAAACTCTGAATTTACATTAATAAGAAAACTAATCCTATATTGTTGCTAAATCAATTAATTATGAAAACTAAGGTTTTACTTCCCTGCCACATGATGAATTTTAACCTAAATATATTATTCATTCGATATATTAATTGACTTCTGTTGGCCGGGTTGATTGTGTCTACAAGATATTCTCGAGATATATATTTGCCTATCTACGCCCCGATAGGAGTGTATTGCATCTGCCTCAACGCTTGGACTCCGGCAGCTTAAATGTTTAAACCACTTAATGCCACACTCGAAGCAGGGATATCTCTGTTCGTAGATTGACCAAGTGTTACTCTATTCATATCCATGGAGTCCATGTCTCTCGATCTCGGACTCCCAACAAAAACACGCAAATGTTGGCCAAACACTACCATGTAAATAAAATACAAAGATAGAACAAGTCGAGATAAAATCAATCCATATAATGAATGAAAACGTAATTAACCATTAATCCATTCGAAAGTAGCAAGGCTACAACAAAAACCAAGAAATAAATCTAGAACATCTAGAATAAAGAAAAGCATAAAGAGATAAACGAAATAGGATGAGAATAAACGATTTTGAGTGAAAGTGTCATCTCGCTTTCTGATCTCCTTCTTAAATCAAGCTTTTCCCCTTCAAGATGTGCCCACAGGGTGTTTTCACCACACAGGGCTTCTCACGAAAACTCCAAAATTTGTACAATCCCCCGCCTCCCCCTCGTTGTTTTAAGGTTTGGAGCAAGCTTTAAAACCCCTTGATTATGGGCTAAAATTGTGTGACACCCCCCGAATCCAGGGGTTCGTTAACTACCGAATCAACGCGGAAACAACGGGTGATGTCGGGTGACCAGATATCTCCTCACGAATCGGGCGAGTCTCCTTTGTGCGGGGCTCTACCGCTTACATTACACCTTTGTCCCAACACATCCAACGATCACATAGGGTCCAAATGAGAGTAAATAATGGCCACTTGGGCCCCTGCATCATCACTCAACAATATATAAGCACATGACTATAAAACCATAGTCCATAAGAGTTTAAATTACATCACTCTTATACAAATAAATACAACCCATATATATTTACAAAATATATATTAAAGCCCTGTCGGACTTTCTTCATATTTGCGATCCGATCGATAAGTCTGCTCTTATTCGTCTGATCCACGACGCGTGAACAAAATTTCGGTAGTGATAATCTTCTATAAGGGCTACTCCTACCCTAAGTGCACATACAATGGTGGCATAATCACACACACATCGAGTGCGACATACACATGTCTACGGATGTCTACATTACCATGAATGAGACTCGACTCACCATGCCCCATGTCACCAGAGCTCTCGTGCGTCCATCACTTAATATGTCATTAGTGTATATCGAGTCACTCAGGCTCGTCTCATGCATCGCCAAGCATGTGACTATCCTTTGGTATTACCAATGACCCAGTATCGATCCCTCAGAAGCTATTACCTAATGCAGGTGTCGATGGACATGATCCCAGTCGATCGGGCTCCTGGCACCTGACCGAGTGCATGTGATAAACATGATCGTGTGTCTTCTGGAAGCGACCTCTTTTCGGGTGTACCTCGGGTCTCTTACACCCATCTGAGCTATGATATCGCGGGTCTTACACCCATGCGCCTCGAGTTCTCACGACTCCTTCAAACATGCATTTTCCATGAATAAAATCCATTTCAAACAAATGTATTTGTTTTTGGCAGTGGACAACCCTCGGAGTATAAATGGTGGACGGACTCAGAGTAATCTGTTTTGTGTGGAATGACCTAGATGTATGTGGTGGGCGGACTCAGACGGTGATATTATATGAACAACCCTGGAGTGTGTATATCAATTGGGCGGACTCAGGCGATTGATATTATATGGGACAACCCTCCGATGTATATGTGGACACACTCCGATAAATAATATTGTTGGTCAACCCTCCGAACAATTCTCTCAAGAAACCACCTCATGCACTCATTCCTATTGTTCTAGGGTGCCCTAGTGCATATGAAATGTAATTAGCCATTTCCATTTTCTTAACCCTTGTGACTCATTTGGACGTTGTCTTATTAGTCAAGCCCACTAATCAACACCCTACGCGGTGTTGATCCTGGCAAATGTACTCACGACACACATCAAACACTGGCTACAGTGTCGATCTCAACTATGCACTCGCACCTAATTTCTAGGTTATCCCAGTGCATATGGAATGCATGATGCCAATTCCAACACATTCATGCTAATATATTCACATGTATATATGTTAACATAATTAAATCACATAAAACATGTTATTCATTTTCTTGTAATAACACACAAAATGACCCAAATCTCGGACCCATATAAAACAGGGCACCTCTTGGTCCCTTCACGGTTCATCACCGAATATTGTGATACCAAAACACACCCTGGCAGAAGACATCGGATCCGGGATCAAACCAAACCTCGACAAGATCTGGGTGCGAAAATAGTCACGA
Organism: Tetrastigma voinierianum; assembly: GCA_016808115.1. NCBI lineage: Eukaryota > Viridiplantae > Streptophyta > Magnoliopsida > Vitales > Vitaceae > Tetrastigma > Tetrastigma voinierianum. Next base: position 154,477 of record JAEQBH010005955.1, read on the forward strand.
AAATTTTGTCATATTTGTCAAAAGCAGTCTCGAATGTCGACTCGGCGTTCGGCTTGGTCCAAAGTATGCGGAGCGTAAAACAATCCAGAAATTTCTAAAAATTCCCATACTCAATCCAAAAATTTGAGGCGAATTCCCAACATTCAACCCTAAGCCAATCCACGGCCATTAAATGGCCTTTAGGCTAGAAATAGCACAAGTAGGAAAATTCCACTCTCTGTGGGTTGTGAAACTCAATATTTTGGTGTCAGCGCGTAGCTCTCGTCGCATAGATCGACTTTGCCTTCGCCCCCGAGACAAAAACCTACGATTACGATTTTCTTAGATGCAAGAAAAGAAGCGAAAGAGAAAAAAATTAAAAATATATATCTCTCTCTCCTCCCTCTCATTCCCGTCCTCAACGCCCTCTTTCTCCATTTTTAGTGATTTTTTTCATTTTATTCTTATTATAATATTATATTATTATTATTATTATTATTATTATTATTATTATTATTATTATCATTTTGAATACATAACTTATATTGTCTCATTGGTCACGTTTCTTCCACAGAAAAATTTTATTTCTTTTCGGTTCACTTTATTTTAAATGAACTTAACCCGCCATTTTCGACTTACGGGATTTTCGCGAAATCACCGTCGCAGGCGTCGTTAAACCCTCGTAATCGTAAAAATATTCTCATTGTCTCGAATTAGAGGCAAACTTTTAGGTCACTAGATTTCGCCGAGACAAGTTATGGCCTTGATCCGTTTCGTCATCAGATCCCGAAATTCCCGATTTTCCAACCCGAAGTGGTTTACCGCTTTTCCCTTTTTCGAAAAAAATTGAATTTTTCTCAGGTTTCACATTCTCCCTTAGAATTTGCGTCGAGAAATTCATGCACACATAACATCACTCACATGCATATGCTATTCTACAACTCAGGTGATAATCGGGTATGATAACCTTCGGTCTAATCGTGACAACGAGGAGTTGTCAGCTCTCATCCATGTTAAGAATGACATCAAGAGCAAATATGTCACCATATCGACTGACTCTTTAGATCTGGGGAGAAATTTTCGTCTATTGAAGCTTCCCGGAGGCCTTAACCTCTAGCTGAGCTCGAAGGGCGATCCTCCTTTCTCTTCCTTTGGCACTCGCATCTCGAATGCCTTGTGTGTCTCCATCTCTCTCTATGGCGGAGCTATCAGGCCATAGAGGTCCATGTCTTGTGGACGAGCCTGATCTTTTAGAATGGACAACTTGGTCCATTCTCGAATCTTGACCTTGGCCGTAATTTGTAGCCACATAGTGCTCAAAGCATTGAACTGGGTAGATCTGACCATATATATCCTTGTCATCGTTCCCTACCTCGGCTCACAAGACTCTGTGACACTTAGCATGTCTAGCGATGTAGTAGGAAAATGCTCATAAAGAGCCCATGGAACTGCCCAGTCATTGCCTACAAATCCACAGAGTCTTAACTTGATCCACCCCGCAGGACTCACCCTCTAAGCCCCAGAGAGCAGCTACGATCTTAATTTTGCATCGGAGTAATATTCATAGCCTCGATACATTCTCGTCTGCCCACGGAACCAATGAGTGCACTACCGTCGGATCCTCCCTTGTAAGCGTCGGAGGATGATCATGCAAACCTCACAGAGGTTACTCGAACCTCCGACTTCCAGGTACACCTTGCTTTATGTAATGGCGTGGTACAACCCAACGACCTGTAGGCTTGTTATCAAATGCGGTGGTGCTTGGCTAGCACCGTGGGCGACCTCTCGTCCTCGGCCTCGACTTACCATCACACATGTCGAATGGCATCAAACTTTATTTAATCATCTCGGTCCCAACTACTAATGCACATGCGATTACTAATAGACTTGACCATGAGCCAGGCAGTTCTCACGCTAAGTAGTGCTACTTGCCACCCGCTTTCCTTTTATTTATTTCTTTAAATTCAACACTTTTAGGTTTATTTCATTTTCAAACCCCTAAGGTTATAGTTCCTAACCTTAGCATTCCACTTTCTATATACATTATGCCATACATATAATTTTGCCTTGATAACCATGATCATTTCATATACATCATCTTAGTGTATAAGTTTTCCACCTGATGTGTAACACACAATCCACCTGATCACAAACATGGAATACATGTCAGAACACAACATAGAAACACACCATGCATGCGGTGGTCTAAAGCAGTCCATGAACTCCTAGGTATTTGTGTTACCTAAACTCAGATGCAGTTATGACCTTTAGTATCGATTTCCATAGCAATATGATGGCACAAGCCCGTATCCCTCATTACTAGGTAGTGACATGCCTGTATACGATGCAATTTATGTTTAAATCTCGGGGTCCAGTTGACTACCCGTCGACCGGTGAAAACACTCGTGAATGTGGTTGACGGAGCATCTCTCCGCAGTCAGGCGAAGTCTCCTTTGTACGGGAGCTCACCACTTAGTACATAACTGTCTGACATCCCGTTTTGATCACATAGGGTCGAATGAGAGGTAAATAATGGCCACTTGGGCCGCATCATCACTCGACCAATATATAAGCACATGACTGTAAAACCATAGTCCATAAGGTTTAAATTACATCACTCTTATACAAATAAATACAACCCTTATATATTTACAAAATATATATTAAAGCCTTGTCAAACTTTCTTCATATTTAAGTCCAGAGATGAGGTCGGTAGATACGCACGACTTGCACGAAGGGGGTCCCACGGCGGGGGTAGGCAAAGCTTCGGTAGTGATAGTCTCCTATAAGGGCTACTCCCCACCTAAGTGCACATACAATGGTCGCATAATCACACACACATCCAAGTTCATACACATGTCTACGGATGTCTACATGCATGAGTGAGACTCGACTCACCATGCCCCAGCTATGCTAGAGCTCTCCTTAAACTCCATCACTGATATCAGTGATAATATATCTGAGTCACTCAGGCTAGTCTCACATGCATCACCTTGGCTGACAACTATCCTTTGGTATTACCAATGACCCAGTATCGATCCTCCGCAGGCTTCATTACGATGCAAGTGTCGGTGGGCAACAAATCCCCGAGTCAATCGACTCTGACACCTGACGAAGTCTATGTGATAAATATGGCCAGTGTCTTCTTTGAATGACATGCACCGGGTGATCTGAGTCTCTTTGTCTGGTATGATATCGCGGGTCTTTACGGTACGCCTCGAGTTCTCAACGGCTCCTCCGACATGCATTTTTCCATGAATGAAAGCCAAATGAAAAACCATTTCCAAACAAAGGTATTTGTTTTTAACCGTGGACAACCCTCCGATATAAATAGTTTGACAAACCCGATAACTGATTTCGGCGGATAACCCGATGTATATCAATTGGGCAGACCGACGATTGATGATATTATATGACAACCGGCGTATATGTGGACACACTCCGCATAAATAATATTGTTGTCAACCCTCCAAACAATTCTCTCAAGAGTCCACCTCATGCACTCACCCCATGTTCAGTGGTACCAGCGGCATATCAAACAACCAGCTACTTCCATTTTCTAACCCGTATGACACTCATTTGGACGTTGTCTTATTACCGCCCACTAATCACCCTATGCGGTAAGGTTGATCACAAACGTACTCACGACACACCACATCAAACACCTAACACAATGTCGACTCCTAACTATGTACTCACACCTAATTTCTAGTTACTCCTAAATGTGATAATAATGACGCACGCCAATTCCATCATTCATGCTAATATATTCACATGCATATATATTAACATAATTAAATCACATAAAACATGTTATTCATTTTCTAGTAATAACACACAAAATGGCCCAAATCTCGGACCCATATAAAATGTAAGTAATCCTTCATGTCCCTTCACTTGCTCATCACCGAATATCATGATACCAAACACACCACAAAACCCAAGACATCAGTCCCGGATCAAAACTAAACCTCACCACCGATCGCTCGAAAAATAGTCCCGGTACTCGTCATGACTGGCCCAAAACAAATTCATTATTCAGCCGAACCTGCTCGAAACAATCTAAAATACTCTGATCGTCAAATAACCCGTACTTTTAAAATTTTAGTACGCCCAAAATTTCAGAATTGAAATGACGCATTTCACTACGGTTTATATCCACTGCACCATTAAATGGCCTTTATGTTAGAAATAACACAAGTAGGAAAATTTCTACCCTGTGGAGTTTGACCTAAACCCACATTCAGGTCAACACGAAGCTCTGCCACATAGATTCAATCTCATTCTTCACCTAATTAAAATCCTCCATACCGATTTTCGTAGATCCAAAGAAGCAAAGAGAGAAAAAATTAAAAAATATATATCTCTCCTCCTCCTCCTCATTCCCATTCCTTCCAACCTCCTTCTCCCTTTTATTGATTTTTTCATTTTATTATTATAATAATAATAATAATATTATTATTATTATTATTATTATTATTATTATTTTGAATACATAACTTATATTGTTCATTCTGCATGCTTTCGTCCCTAAAATTTTTTATTTCTTTTCAGCCTTCACTTTATTTAAATGAACTTAACTCCCGCTCATTTTTCTCGACTTCCGAGATTTTCATAAAAATCTCGTCCTCGGTTACTCGCTACTCTATCACCCAAAACAAGAAAATATTCTAATTGTTTCGTAATTAGACGAAACTTTTCTGGGTCACTAGATTTCGCGAGATGAATTTAACGCCAAGAAACTGCTTGGTCATCCGAGATCTAGAGAATTTCCTGCCAACCAAATTACCTTTTTACTCCTTTTTCAAAATTGAATTTTTCTCGGTTTTACAAATTGAGCCAAATCAACCCCGAACGCTTTGCGATACGATCGCCGCGACAAAGTATTCTCAACGCCGCGATGTTGCTTACCCCGCTGCTCCGAACTTCAGCACGCAACTTTATCATCATCCGAACCGATTTTGGTGTTCTTGGTACCGTTAGAAATCTCTTGAAGTGTATAATCTAGATATGTCAAGAAACGACACTTTGGAAATCATTATAAAGACTGAATGTACAAAATGCTCCAACTGGTCACTTTTCAGCTCTCTTCTCTTCTTCCTTCAACTACCAAGAGTCATATCTTTGTCATTTGAAGTCCAAATGAAGTGAATAAGGTCTATTTGGAAAGCCCAAGAAGTCTCCTATTTATCCATATCAATATTGTAGCAATTGGGGACCATTGTGAAGCTGAAAACATCAAACACTTAGCCGCTGCTCATGCTGCCTGATTTTTGGCTTTATCTCTTTGTTTTTGCTCCATATTACTCTATGGATGACCTAATCACAAAATTGAACATTTAGAGCATTAGATCACTTATTCATATACTAAAAATATAAGTAAAACATAGGGATAAAATGAGTATAAAGTATACTCATCAGGAATCACTCCCAATAACATCCTAATACCATCCTAACCCAAACATGAGCAAGACTCATGGATGGATTAGGTTCTTTCTAACCCAAACATCAAATACAACTTTCTAGGGTTTGGTTCTTACTCTGAATCCTCTTTGCACTTGAAGTTCTAGCCTTTTCTCCTCTTCCTTCTGCAAGATCTGAGCAAAGGAAGAACCACACCCAAAACCTCCTTTCCAAGCCTAGCCTCTTTTCTCTTCAAATACGGTTTGCTCAAAATGAGACTTTAGATCACTTTTTGGTCTTTTTTAAGCCTTTATTTCCTTAAAGCCTTGTTTGGCTACACAATAAACTTCCATTTCTACTTTTGGGCATTTTAACTCTCTTAGCTCTACATTCATTTATCATTTAATCACTGGCATTTAAGTCATTCTCATTAGGACTCCTTAGGTCCTCATTTACACATTTCCAATTTGCCTTTTTTCTACTCAATATTTCTCCTATTCAATCAATTTTCTTATTTTAGCATATAATATTTAATCATATGCTCAAGAGCTTTCACTCACAATTCAATTTAACAATTTATCGCTTTTCCCTGAACTCCAAGTTTGCTCACTATACCCGTAATATATAATAAAAATTATTATAAAAAATTATAGCAGATTTTTGAAAGACACACCCGACGCTCAAGTCCTAAGAGACTTTAGTTCTCTAAAGAGCTCAATTTTTTTTTTTTTGATGAAACCCTAATTAAAGGGATACGTGAGCCAACAAGAAATTGATAAGATATGAGGCTGTCAGTTTGATAATGAAGGTCATAGTGGTAGCTCCTGCTATGTTCCGAAAACCTCAAAAGATGGCGACGGTTATAATGTCCTTCCTGAGAAATCACATTGATTTGGCAATAGAGATCGTGTTTATGTTTGTGTTTACAGGATATTATGGATATCTTGAAAGAAACAGAAGGCGAAGTGTGTATGCTGCTACTAGCTCGGTTTCTTCTCCTCAAGTTGTATAGGGGACTACAATGATTTATTGGCTCATGGGGAAAAAAGAGGGAGATGTAGTCATCCAAATTGATTGATAAATGGTTTTCGTGCAGCTACAGAGGTAAGTGGGTTATTGGATTTGGGAATGGCGCTCAATTCACGAGAACCAAAGAACCCCAAATTGGCTTTGAAGAACGTCTTGATAAAGGCCATGGCTTCTTCATGGCTTTCGAAATTCACATTGCATTGTGTATAGAGTGGAGGCTTCGGAGTTCGGCCATCATCCTATATTTTTGGATCCTAGACCCCAACACCAACTTCCGAGGGCTAGGAGATTTCGTTTTGAAAATTATTGGATCCTTATGTGAGGGTTGTGTGAAAGGTCTCATCAAAGCCGGGTTAAGTTCAGAGAGCGATTCGGAATAAAATACGAGTATGTGGTCAAGCTTTATCTGGATGGGGATGTTCACTGAATATTGATTTTAGGAGAAATATTGTGCACTCTAAACAACAAATGGCAAGGTACAGAGGTGTGTGCGATTACTACAAGTCAACAGGAATTTCTTATTGCCACCACAAGTATGTTGCCTGCCAGACCGAAGTGAAATCTTCTGAACCAACGTTCAAAGCAATTTTGTCAGTATCGGGTATATGAATACAAAGTACTTTCATTTTATGGTCAAATAACTAAAACGGAAAAAAAATCAAATTCTCAGGATTGAAAGATAACAATGGGGTGTGGAAACATCATGAGAATGGGATGGCGGGGGTCATTTGAGTATTTTCAATCACTTATATGTTGAGGGATGCAAACAAGGTTCATGTTTGAATGCACTGGACAGGTGATCAAGCAGTGGCAGATGGTCGAGACTTTGATGGCTCCGTACTCTGAATTGAAATCACAGATGCTCTATTTCCATGCATCCAAATGTCATTGGTCCATAGATGGGATGGTTCTTCGCTTCCAAAAGTATTGGCATATTGTTGGTCAAAATGGTTAGTTCAGCTTGTTTATCAGTCCTTACCATAATATTATGCCAGATAATTGATGACACTGATATAGTGCTTATACCAAAGAAGCAACCTGCTGAAAGTATGAGATTTGAGACCTATTTCCTGTGCAATGTTATTTACAAATTGTGGCTAAGGTTTTGCGAATAGGGCTCTAAAGGTACGCGATAGTCGTCTCACATACACACGGTGCATTTATAAAAAAAAGATCGACCTCAGATAATATCCTTATATCATTTGAAGTATTGCATTATTTGAAATGGAAGACGCAAGGTAAGCATGGGTTTGCGGTGTTGTTAAAGGTGGATATGGCAAAGGCCTATGATACGGTTGAATGGGGATTTCTAGAGGAAATTATGATTAGGATGTACTTTCATGAATGTTGGATCCAACTGATAATGGTCTGCACAGAGTTAAAGCTATCAATTTTACAGGATAGTATGGTTAGGCCTGTGACTGAGGGGGGACTAAGGCAAGGGATCCTTTATCCCTTTATTTGTCATTATATGTGCAAAGGCGCTAGTTCTCTTATTCGGGCTAAGTTCAGGTACACACTATGGTGAATGCTCGTGGGGGCTCCCATTATATCCCAATTTATTTTTAATGCTGTTGATGACTGCTTTACTATTTCTGAGCTAACGAGACTAAAGCTCACAATGTTAGGCATAACTTTGGAGTATGGAGCAGCAACAAGACAAAGAGTTAATTTCAACAAATTCAATCCCTTTAGTCATAATGTATGCGCATCGCAACAGGATACACCCAGCCATTTTGGAAGTGGGAACATTAATTCAAGGCAAATATTATTGGCACAGTTTCATTGGACGAAGCAACAGCAGGTGTTTAACTATTTAAAAAGATTGCATTTGGAAGCAGTTAACCAATTGAAATCAAAAGCTATCACGATGCTGTCCTCTATGACTGTAGCATAGGCGATTCTGAACCATAATGTCAGTATTCTTTTATTCTAAAGGAGGTGTATAGATATTGAGAATATGTTTAACTCATTCTGGTGGGATGGTAAACTAATTTGAGGGAAAGGTATTTCAAGTAATTGTGAATAGATTATGTTTCCAAAGGCAGCTGGAGGACTTGGATTTGAAATTGTATGAATTTAATTTGTCCCTTTCTGTCTGCTCTTCTCTTTCTTCTTTTTTTTTTTTTTTTTTTTTTTTTTTTTTTTTTTTTAAGTAAACAAGGTTGGAAATTGATTACGGACCTTCTTCGTTGGTCACTCAATTCTATAAAGCTAGGTATTTTCCTAACTCATCGTTTTTGAATTCCAACTTGGGGACCAATACTAGGGACCTCCTTTGGAAGCACAGTCGAATGAGAATGGGAGATGGAGCCATGGTTAGGAGTTATGATGGATCCATGGTTACCTGCACAAGATTCTACTATCTACCATTCTCTAGGTCCAGAATATGAGAATGTCCGTGAAGGACTTAATGCATCCGCTTCCAGTGGATATATGGACTTAATTGCGATATTTTTCCAACCCAGAGATCAGCAGTTGATTTTCAATATTCCCTCTTAAGTAGTAGGGTCGTGGATGATCAGTGGTGGCTGGTTCCAAGAAGGAGGCATTCATTCAAGTCAGATATAGACAGTAGAAAATGAGATGGTATCCCATCATAAGCCCTTTTTCCCATCTTTTGACTAAAATCTGGCAACAACAGATTCCACCAAAGGTCAGAATATTTGTATGGAGAGGTATTTACGAGGGTTCCTACCACGGTGGATACAATTTGACATGATCTCATGGTCCTTATCCCTCTCCACTGCCTGCAAGTTCCAGCCGAAAGAGAGTCGGTTCAGCACCCATTTCTTCGTTGCCCAAAAGCCATGGAATGCTGATGCTAACCAATTTTCCCCTAGGAGATTTGAAACTATGATGGCCTGGCTTAACAGGATTTTGTGTTTATGTCTCAGGATATGGCTTCAGTAGCTGATCTATGTTGATGTTATGGACGAGCCAGAATAATATTGTGTGGAGGAACAGTGGCTATAGCGGACAAATACTGGAGTTCTTGCATTCATGCTTGAATTTTGATCTTTAATTCAATCTTATCTTTTCCTCAAAAAAATAAAAGAAAACAAATATTGTCAATTGATTAATTCTTGTTAATTATAGAAAACATTAAAATTTTATACCACACCACTAAAAAAAAAAACTTATAAAAAGCTGTTACATAGATACAAATAAAAATATCTGTCCTATAGATTTTTTTAACTTTTTAACTTTTGATCTTTATTATTTTAATTAGCTATGAAGTAATACATTAAACACAAAAATAATTAATTAGAATAAAATGAACAAATTTAAGATTTTTAGGATATAAGATTTGATTTTGTGACTACAAAAATATTAATTTATTTTAAAACTATTAAATAAACATTTTGTCCTATTGTTTCTTTAGTTTATATTTTTAAATACTGATTTGAATATGAAAATTAAAGTGAATGATGACTAAGCTTACTTTTACCATAATATAAGCCAAACCCCTAAAAATTTAAAAATTTTATAAAAGATAAAAATTAAATAATAATGTTAAAATGGCCAGGAAGTCTAAAATTCTATAGCCTGATGAGAAACGAATCGCTATTGGCTGAAACATCTCACGAAACGAATAACTAGAAAGTTTCAGTCAATTCCTAGGTAATGGGAATTCTTTATTAATTTTTTAAGTTGGGTATCTAGTAATCTTACGAACAAAATTTTCTTAAAAATCTCGAGAGTTAGGAAACGACTTGAGTTAAGTTCAATTAAAATGAATCGAATCGAGTTAAATAAATCGCTTCTGATAAAACGAACCCTGATGTGCCGCTGAAGGAGCGCAGTGGGAAGTGGGTCCCGCGTGCAACTTAAGCTAAGAGAGACAAAAAAAAAAAAGGGAGAAAACTCATTTTTGGAGGGGAAAACCGACAGTAGGCGTGAGTAGAGAGAGAGGAGAGAAACTTCTCCTTCTCTCTACGATCTACGGAGATCAGGTGGTCGGAATCCGTCGATCCAAGATTTAAAGTCCATCACGAGCCTGACGCACTGCACCGATAACACCAGCTTTTACCAAAGATTTCTGCAGAATATAATCCAGTGAGAAGCTCTACATTCTCTCTGATTTACGCGATCGGCGACTGATTCTCCTTCGCCAAGACTTAAAGTCGGAGGGACACCGAAATCAAGAATTTTCACAAAGATCGGCTCTCGAAGTTCGAAGGCCATGGGTCTCTGGTTCTAAAATGTTCGCTCCAACAGGTAAGGGAACCTTCCTACTTCGCCATTTCATCTAAAATGCTGTTTTGGTCTTGGCTGAGGTTCTAGGGGCTGTTTATTGTGTTCCCTGACACAAAAACCGAAATTTTGGTTTCGAGCCTATGATGTCCAGCCTTTTCGTAGCTTTGAAGCTGATTTGTATTGAGTTTCGATTCAGTTTGCGCTGCGTTTATGGCTGGATTGTGGAATCATTTGGGAATTGGTCGGTTGCCAAGTGAAAGGGTTGTTTTTAGGATGAGCTTGGATAGGAAAATAGTATGCATGGGCTTTGAAGGAGCCCTCGAAAACAATTTCGTGGGTTTCAGGCTTCCCAAACAGACTGGCCAGGCAAGGTCTCCAACTTCGTATACCTTCTCGTCTGAGCTCCGTTTTGGGTGGTATTTCACCCAGAAAGCCCTTTGAGTCTAGAATCCATCCATACATAGCTTGGATAAAATTTGAATTCATATTTGGCCGAAAATGATGAAAAATAGTAGACCGCCGGTTCCGTGGCGCTGGCCATCAAGCTCATACTTAGGCTCCAACTCTGACGGCCATAACTTTCTCGTCTGAGCTCTGTTTAGGGTGTCCTTGGACTCTATGGAAAGATGTTGGAGTCTAGAATCTAACCATATGCTTTTCAATGGAAATTGGTTCTCACATCCTTGTTGAAAAATTTATTGTTACAACAAGTGTGCTAATTGTTGGTTGTGTGGATATGAGGAGTCAGGAAGCCGGGCTGCCACATATGGCATGTGAAGATCTTAGCAATGATATGCAAGAATTAGCCTAGAAATGAGGTGTGTCATTACTTCCCTAGGTAGTGACTTGATGAAATGTTAACATGTGTTTGTGTGATTACTTTGAATGGTACTGCCAAGAGGTGCGTCATGTCAGATGTCAATATGTGTGCTCTAACGATCGGTTTGTGGGATGTGTTTTCGTGTGGACGTGGCTATTGCATGGCATATGTTGTAGGCTGTTTTTATTGGGCATTATGCTTCATGATGTAGCCTAGGGATTTGAGGCGACATTACTTGTCTAAGTAGTAGTAGTTTGAATGATGTTGATGCATGCTTGTTTGATGTTGACATGAATGTGATAAATGTTAGTATGACTTATTGTATATTAACGTTTAATGAATGTATGGACTTTGTGCAAGTATTGTATTACAGAGTGTCCAAGTACACGTGCAGTAAGTTTGGTAAATGTCCAAGTGAGAGGTCTTTATACATTACATGACTTAGAGTGCAATGGCACAATTGCATTGCATCAAAGGCTGGGACATCGTAGATGGGTGTGTGAGTGCATATCGTTTGTCATTCACCATCCTGTGAATGGGTTGGTGGATCTGGTACTTTGACGGCGTCCAATGGAGATCCACGGTTTGCAGCGGAAGCGTACGGTTAAGAAATGGAAATGGCTCACGCATTATATGCATTGGGGGCACCCTGTATCAAGAGGGAGTGAGTGCGTTTGTGCTCTATGAGAATTTGTTTCGTGCTGGGCTCAATTAACACATATTAATCTTTGAGTATGTCCTCACTCTACAATGGACGGAGAAGTCAACCACAACAATATCAATCGCTGAAGTATGCCCAAATTGATATACACCGAGGGCCGTCCATAATGTCAATCGTCGGAGTATGCCCAATTACAGGCATCGAGGTTTGTCCACAAAATAAATTTATCTGAAAGGTGTCCACTATTTACCTGAGGGTTATCCACTGCAAACACAAATACCTTTGTTTGAAATGGTCTTCATTCATGGCGAAAAATGCATAAGCTCGAGGAGCTCGGGGAGAACTTGGATGCGCGAGGTATGATGAGTCGCGCCTCATTCTACTAGACAAGTAGGGATTCTCGTGCTAGAATTGCATGTCCCAAAGTTGGTGTAATGCTGTTTGACCATTCATGTGCATTTAGGTGGGTAATAGCTCGTAGGATTCTATCTCTACCGGGCGTTACTTTCACTCCCGTCGTAAGACCCTTTCGCATGTGACACGCTAAGCAGCATAAATGGTGCCCCTTAGAGGCCAACATCATGAAGCCGCCTTATTGTGACCTTGATCCATGTTTCTGTATATTATATTAGAACATGTTGGGGCTTTAATATAATGTTTTATTAAGAGCGATGCATAACTCGATGGCTTCTGGGTGATATAGATTGTATTTATAGGATGGAAAATGGTCCCATAGCTATTTTTACTGTGATGTGGACCCTGTGGTCAAGTGTATAATATTGGGACAGTTGCCATGAAATTGCACATGTTGTATTGCAGAGCCCCTGCATAAAGGAGACTTCTGCAATTCGATTTTCGTTAAATCCCGAGTCCTGGGAAAATGGGACTCAATGGAGTGGTGTCGGGTTACCCGACATCCACAAATTTTTCGCGGTTGACGGGTTGTCAACGGACCCTTGGGATTTGGGGCGTCACAGCTTGATCCAAGTTTCACCTTTATAAACAAAAATCAAATAAAAACTAAGTCAATATTAGAAATGTTGAGATATAAACTAAAATAGAGAAAATTAAAAAATAGTTTTTACGATAAAATTTTATTTTCAAATTCACTAATTATTTGAAAAAAATATTTCAATAAAATCCAAAAAACATATAAACAATTTTTCTTTTTTCTTGGGAATTTTTTTTTGCAAACATTGATTAAAATTATAATTCTTTAATTTACCTATGAGAAAATTAGTATCCTCTAATAAAGGTAGTATTTTATTTTTTGGTTTGACCATGTAGGTGTCCCGAGGCGGTCCGTGCGACAATAATCGAATGTGTCTTTAAATCATACAACAATTCAAACTAGTCATCATACTTTCAGCCGAAATGGGCCACAATGACAAAGAAAGCCTACCAACATTCATAGGGCCTCTAACTATGAAAGATCCTCATCCATCCCCACCTCAAAGTCTCTTTATTAGATGGTTAATAAGGATAGTATTTATTACAGAATCCTCGGAGATTCACATCTGAACTAAAATAGATAAGCCCATGTTGCCAAGCTCAAGTGGTAGACCATTCACCGTTAAAATGGGCAAAAGATTATAAGGGAGTGGGGGATCCTGGTGTCTGAGCCTTAGTGGAACTGCAAGGTACTACCTTAAAACTAGAACGGTATTAAAAAACTAAAAGTATAAAAGATATATTTATAATTATTTTTCCTTAAACACCTAATTTTTAAAATATATGCCATTTCCTATTTTTAAGATAAATTTTAAAATTATACACAATTAAGATTTATAAATAAAAGAAACATGAAAATTTTTTCAAGATAAAACTTTATCATCCACGATGTGAAATTTGTCATCCCTAATAGAGTAACCAAAGATAACTTTTAGTCGAGTTAAGAAAATAAATAGTTTTAATTTAATCTATTTTTCTATAGTTTTCCACTATTGGTTTTTGATATTGAAATATAAATTTTGGATTTAAATTTCTTGAATTTTTAAATGAAAATTAATTTTATTGATTTAAACTTTACATCCAAGATATGAATGGTTAAAACCAGAAATGATGAGGTTAATAATAACATAATAAATCGACATAAAGCTTATAAATTTGATAATATAACAACTAGAATATCTACACATCCAGTTCTTCAACATACTAACAACTATAATATAATATCTTTGAATCACCCTCATACAAATAAAGTGTCTCAATAAGACGACAAAAACACCATGTCGTGATGTCGACAATAAATCAAACCGTAATAAAGACTTAATAAATCAACACTACAATAAGATTCGGTGATGAAACCAAACCACGCATTTTCAAGACGACGACACCACTAAAAACAAGAAAATATCTAAATATTTATGGAAAAATCACTTATTATAAAGATAAACTAAAAAATAGTTAAAATGGAGGATCTGGGTTTCAAAAATTAATGAAAAACAAATCGTTTATCAAACTTAATATTGACCACCTTATTGTAAATTTTTTACAATAATGGTTGAAGACGAGTGGCTAGAGAAGAAAGAAATGTGAAAAAATGTGACAGAAAAAGATTTAAATTTGAATATTAATTCAGAATGTAACTTGACTCTAAATTTTATTTTAATAGGTTTAAGTTTGTTTAGTATATTGAAATGATATATTTTGATTTAAATTTGAATATCGACTTAGAAATGTGCAACTTTGACTATAAAATGTATTTATTTTGAACGCTTTTAAATTTGATTTTAATAGCTGTCACCACTAGTATGAAATGTAAAGTTGGGTAAAATAAAAATATAATTTTCTTTTACATATATTTACTATATTATATGTTTGGTAACAAAAGGTTGGTTGTGGTACTTTCAAATCCCGTGTCCGCGACACCCATTAACCTCGCAAACATTTAGAATGCTCAGACCCAACATTTCTCGACTTTAAAATCTAAGAGTCCTCGTAATTGAGTCTACCCCGGATATAACCCTGTACATGTAACCTGTCCAAACATCAATCACATGAGCAAAAACGGCCCCAGGGCCCAAGCAAACTGCACACTACCAAGCAATATTTATATCCAACTATATCCAATAGTTTTCTAAGAGTTAATAAATGATTCTATACACCATATATTAAAATTTTATAAATCTCTAATATGTATATATAATATAACCAAAGCCACAATCCGCTTTTCTTCTCAAGCCCGGCCTCCTAGGAGGACAATTCTCTATACCCCCAAATTAAAAATATGTCTCCCCTCGATAGGGTGGAGTTTAATGCTCAAGAGGGAATCAACCAAATGGGCCATACTCCCTCCACCTAAGTGCATATTCAATGCTCCAATAAAACAAACATTCAAGCAAATGTGGATCCCAAATTTGAATGTCTTACGCTGCTCAACTCATATCCCTGAAATCCCCAACGACTCTCTCACACTTGCCTAAGCCACGTATGAGAAAACATTATTTTTAACAAAGATATCTGTCATTATTTGTGGACTAACTATGTTAAAGGACCCAATCTGATGTTATATTTATGGACTACCCTCCGAGATATACCAATTCGGGGCCAACCCACTCAATATTATTTGTATGGATCACCTCCATGCGATCAGCAATTATTTCTGACCCCACGATTGATATTTTATATGACTACCCTCCGATAATTAGCCATTATTATTAGTCAACCCTCCAAACCCCTCTCAATAAAACCACCTCATACCACCCATTGACTCAGTGTGCCCCACGGGTATGTTGAACGCACGATGCCAAATTCCAATACAATTATATAACACATAAATATATAATCGCAATATATTCACATAATTTAAATCACACAAACATGTCATGTAATTTCACAACCGAACAAAAATAGTCGCGCGGGCGAATTATCAAACACGGTTACCCCACTTAACCATCACTAAACACGCGCTTTCAATACCAAACTGATCTTTATATCATCACTATATGGTTCGAAAACCTTCGGCCATCATCGCTCAGACCATTCATCCAATCATCGCCCACTTGGGAACCCGACTTGGCGCGGCTATTTCGGCCTCACACATCACAATACAATTTAAAGCACACATTTCACCATGACTAACCCAATAACCCGTGATGCCACGGCTGTCCGCCTGGTTTCAAAATTTTTCACAATCAACCCAAGTTTTCAGATCGATCGCTTACGTCGGCAGCCTCAAACAACTCAAGCATCATAAATACACTTAAACAAAGTAAAACTCAAGAAGAAACCCACTCACTTTGAAGTTTGTCTAAACTCCCAAAACTGCGTCCAAGATGTGCCTTTCCGCTGTAGATGTTCTTCCTTCTGAACTAAGACTTCGACAATTGATCTCCCAAAACCAGAGAGGTAGTTTAAATACTCTCTCTCTAAAAACCCATTTCCCCAAACTCTGCACCCTCCCAAGCTTTTTCCCTAGTTGTAGGAGACGGCACTATTCGACTTTGTCCTATTATCATTTAAACTTTCCATTAATTACGCCCACTTCATTTCTTTTCCCAGCTTTTGACACTTCGCACTATCTCGTCACAATTTTCATCATTTCTCTTAATCATGTCACTTTATGGCACATGAGTATGTGTTAATGATCTTTCTCACATCAGATCTCGCCTTACGACACCCAAAACGCGACATGCCTCAAAAAAAAACGCAAGGCTAACTCCTCGAATTACCCTCACCAATAAATTCGACGTGCTAGCTGGATTTTAGCTTAGACGATTCTAATCTGAAATTGCTTTCACATCCGAGATCTAGAGAATAAGTTTCTGATTTTTAATCCCAAATTACAATTCTCCCTGTGAATCGAAATTACGATTTTTGCCCTTTTCCGTAATCGAATTTCTCGGGTCTTACATTCTCCCCTCAAAAGGAATTTCGTCCCGAAGACAATCATTATACAACACATGCATATGCAACGTGCACTCTACCCTGCATGTAAACTAGTCATCTAAATATTTAATCGACTAAACCACGTACCTTCATCTCTAAACAAGGATATATGGCCCGCATAGTGTCTTCGCCCCACGTTGACTCCTCCACCCATAGCGCAAGCATAAAGACTCACTAACCTCACTAGCCTTAAGGCCAAAACCACATCCTCGCCACTGGCACACCGTCCCTCCTCAAAGGTCCCATCCATGTCAACCTCGTAATCATCCCCAATCCACCACATGAGCCGGATCTCGAGTATACTCCGAGTATGGAGACGGAAATTCCCCAGCGCGACACTGACATGCTTCGGCGGCACGAACCGGCACGCAGAATAAAGGTCATCCTCTCGAGTATCTCGAAAGGCCCGATGAATCTCGACGATAGCTTCCCACGCTACGAACCCGACCACTTCCTCTCTGGCACCACCAAGAAGACGTGATCCCCAACCTCGAACTCTAAGGGTCGACGCCGCACATCGCGATAATTCTTCTGCCCGCCTGAAATAAGAAGACGCCGTCGTGATCAAACTCACCTTCCTGAGGTGTCTCTAATTAGATCGACCAAAGGATGGAGCCTCTCCCACCTCCGGGTCCAACTGTAATTGATCTATACGGCCTCCCATATACGCCTCATATGTTAATCGTCACTCGCCCCGATAAATGTTGTTGTAGGCGAATTTCACCAAGGGTAAGTGCTCATCCCAACTACCCTTTATTATGATCCATGACACATGCTCGTGAGCATGTCCCTCTAACACCGTATAGTCCCTCCCGCATGACCATCTCACTGCCTCGCGGTGGAAAGTCGTACCTCACGGTCAAGAAGGTGCTCCATAGCCTGAAACTCTTCCAAAAGTGTACTGGGGCCCTATCCGACACTGCATACTGGTAATCTATGTGTTTCACTATCACCTAATGTACTAATCGCGTAATCTCTCCAATGTGAAGGTCATCCGCAAGGTTAGAAAATGGGGTCACTTCGTGGAAATGTCCATCATCGCACCATACCTCGCCATGTCTAATACGTCCGTGGTAAAGTCGGGTCACAAAATCCATCACGACGTGCTCCCACTCCACCAGCCACCCCAATAATACAGCCCTACCGGGCTTCCGTGCCAGCCTTAACTCGCCGACACGTGGAGACATGCGCACAAGGTCCTCTATGTGTCTCTTCATCCCGCTCCAAGAGTGCACCGACGAACACGGTCCTGGTACACCGCCAATTGACGCACGGAAAATCGAGAGTTGAGCCAAACTCCCCATTTCTCAAATCGACGATCGAGGAACCACTACCCGCCCTTCTGGGGTAAGACTACCATCCGTGGTGACGCCCAAAACTCGTCACCGTAGACTCGACTATACCCGGTCCCCTCATAGAACTATCTCGTCCCGCCACTAGACTCAATCACCGCTTCAACAAAGAGACTGTAGCTACTAAACTCCCCAACACCCGAGACCGTCACGTATCGAATCCAATCGTCCCACAGCCTCAATCATCCGCCACTCCTGGAAGCCAGCACAGGCCAATGCTCCCGTGATCTCCAATCAGCAGATCGCTTCACTTACATTTGGGTTTTACTGTAAGGGTAATGCAAAGTAAAGCCGCAATCCTCAGGGAACTCCATCCATCTACGTTGCCTCATATCGTGTCCCGCTTACGTGAAAATATATACGCACTTTTACGGTCCGAGCATACTAACTCTCGCCATGTACAGTGAAGCCAAACTTTCAAGGCGGCGACTACGTCGCTAACTCCAAGTCGTGTGTGGAGCACTCGTCATGATTCTGAACCGATTTGAACCATAAGCTACTACCTCCCGATCAGACAAAACACATCCCGGGTCCCGCACTTCCCGAGGCATCACAATACACTGCGGTACCCTCGCCCGTCCGGATTCACCGCACAGGAGCCGGCAAGTCTCCTCTTCCAACTCCCCGGGAATGCCCTCACATTGATCATCCTAATCAAACTTGGACTCCTTCCCGAGTCAACTGCTCAGTAGGCCGTTATCCCGGCGAAATCCTCATGAATCTCCCAGAATGGCCCCGCAACTAATCCCAAGAAACTACGTGATCTCAAGACCGACTTCCGGTCTCTCCAAACCATCACGCTCCGACCTTCTAGGTCCACACCGCCCCGAGGCCGATAATTCACTTGTCCAAAAATTTTTCACCTCAATAGTTTTTCAAAAACTCACACTTATCGAACTTAGTATACAAATTAGCGGTCTCTCAACAACTCGTGAATACAATCTCAAATGATACTCATGCTCCCACTCTAATTGGGAGTAGATCAAGATGTCATCCACGGTTACTAATGGTAATCGATCTAGATAGGGTTGGCGCCGAGATCCAAGGAATGCTGCCGGTGCATTCGCCAATCAAAAGGAATCACCGAACTCAAAGTGCCCATAACGCTGGCCCTAAACGCCGTCTTGTGTGGATACTTGTTCTCCTAACTCCCTTCGGCCGATTGTAACCAAAGGCGGAGGTCTATCTCGAGTAGACTCGCTCCTCTCAACTGACAAAACAAATCATCAACTCGGTAATGGGTACCGATTCTTGATCAGAACCCGTTCAATCAGGAGTAATCACTGACAAATGGGCATCTTGATCTTTCTTCACAAACAGAACCTGAGCGCCTCAAAGCGCGCTCTCTCACTTGGAACCCTGTCCAAAGAGCTCCCGTAGCCGACTCCTCGAAGTTCCCGCGAATCTCAACCGTGCCATCCTATGCGAGTCATAGAGACGGCGGAAGCAATCGTAACTCGCTAATTAAGCTCCATCCCTATGTGAGAGGCAATCCCTGCAGACTTAATCCGAAAACGCCTCGTACTCGCATGAAACGACGAGGTAGATCTAAGTCGTCTCACCTCGCCCCGTGGTGGGGCTTAAGAAGCAACCCGCTTAATCCACTCGATCACCCCGACCAGAGACTGCCTGAGGCAAAATGTCATATTCACCTCAAAAACACAACATTGTACGTCCCGCGGTAGCAAGAACTCCTACTACAATCGATAATCAATCTGTGGCTGTCAACCATCCTGTGATGAGATGATCAAACCCCATATGTCCATGATCCTCAGTCACCGTGAGTAGAGTCCCCGAGATCTCCAACTCGAAACCACGACATATCATCCCTATTCTCGCCCTAATCCCTAGGGGAGAACTCACATACAAAGGCTCCTCTAAGGTCTCTAGAGGTCCTTGCCCATTTCTAACCACATTGGGCCCCACTTAGCCGAAATTCACAACTTAAGCCCATCCTACTTGGGTCAGGAGGCAAATCTCCATGGCCTTCAAACAATTTCATTCATATGGAACCAATAGTCTTCCACACTTACTTCCCGTGAATGTCGGAGGATGATGCGCCCTAAAACCTCCGGGAGGTTACTAGACTTCTCGACCACCCGCTATGCGTACCAAACAGATGTGATAGCAGCTCACGTAAATTACCCACACTCTAAGAAAGCCCGCTGATCAAACACTCGATGGTGTGTCCGACTGTAAAGACTTGACGCCCCCACGTCCGTCCTCGACTAGCCATCTATACGCCTGTTCTGGCAAGTTAAATTCAATACGATTCTGGCGCACAAACATGTTCTCGAGACACTATTCATACACATAAATCAAGTATACACATTGTCCTTTACACTTCATAGTAATGCAGACAACGTAATTATACATTTAAAACATTTTATCAAATAAAAATTTATTTAAAATTTATTTTTTCAAAATTGGTTTAATTTTATTTGATTTGATTTTAATTTAATTTAAAAATAATTTTTGAAATTTGCCATGAACAAAGGTTCATGAACCGTTTATGAACAAGGTTCAAAAAATTGACTCAGAAATGATCAGTCAAAATTGTCAAAACAGCCGGTAATCAGCATGTTCGTTGGCTCAAAGAAAGACACCTGTAAGGCTGGCATGCTACTCCGCCAAACGCTACTTTCCGGCTGTCTCGCTGCTCTCGCTCACGCTACGCCAAGGCCCAGCCATACAAATTCACCGGCAGCCCCCGCTGCTCACCCCAGCGCCTGACACAGCCCACTGCGCTCATTGCTCGCCATACGCTCACGCCGCCAGCCAGCCGCTGCCCGGCCATATACTACAGGCTCGCTGCGGCGCGCCACGCCTCGCCGCCGCAGCCCGTGACGCCCGGGGCCTAATGTGGTCATGGGCACAGATCAGATAACATGCTCTATGCTCAGCCGTCCTAGCGCTCAAACATATCAGACACATACAATGGCTTAATCGGGCCAGCTTCCGGTCGATACAAAATTGTATTTCCGTAATCCATTTTCCCTTCCACACCTCCTCTACTCGTAATACAGCTTTTGTATTAAAATACAATTTTCCCTCAAAGACACTACAATCCAAAGATCTCAGAATATTAATTTCTTCGCCTCGCCACAACATCACACATGAATTGTATTGTGACATAAAATTCAACAAACATCCCGCTGTACTCAAGAATATAATAATCAGATTGCAAATACACTTCTATCCAAATTTACTCAAACCCTTCCAACTTGCAATACACTGCTTGTATTGCAATACAAAACCCTTTCTTTTTGCAATACAATTAGGAAGTAGCCCAATTCAGTTCTGCTCCGAATATTTATTTATTTTTTCGTTTTTTTTTCAATTGTTTCCAGTAGTTGGAAAAACACCTTAAAATATGTATACACATTTTTTTTTTTCATTTCCAGAATACTCAAATAAATTTATAAAAATTTATTTTATTCACTTTTCTTCAATTTTACAACTTGTAAAACCTTAGAAAATTATTGTTTCACTTAAAACCAAAATAAATGGATAAAATTTATTTTATTTATTTTTCTTTTATTCCGGACCATGTCAGCTCCAAAAGTTTTCAAAACTCCATGATCCAACACTAAACCTAGTGTTCAACTGCAAAATTTTCATTAAAATTTCATTATCCTACAAAACCAAATTGGAATATAATTTATTTCATTTAGTTTTTCCGGGCTTTTACTCACTTTAAAACTCTCAAGGTAAAATGTTCTAACACTCCTTAAAAATTTTATTAAAAAAAAATTCTATTTTGTCATCCAACAAAACCAAATAAATTGATTACAATTTATTTCATTTCAAGTTTACACACTAAACTCCTAAGATTTGTTTTCCAACATAATAAGTGTGTTAACTACCTAAGCACCTAAACATCATAACATATCACAAAACCATGTTATAAACATTATTCACATAACATACAACCTACACTATACTTAATCAGCCATCAAACACCATGCATGCGTGTGTTCATTCCTGATTTCTAGGTAATCCCATACCTAAACCTAACATCATACCACCCAAGTGGTGAGGCTACCCAAACCCGAGTCCCTAGGCATTCGATACCTAAGCCCGATACCGTCGTGACGCCCAACCCCGGGTCCATCACTACCCGACAACCCGCTGAAACACTCGTGGTGGAATGTCGGGTTACATGACATTTCACGTAAATCGGGCAGAGTCTCCCTTGTGTAATGGAGCTCTAAATTCTAGATACATAACCCGTATTATAACTCCGTCCCAAACATCAATCACATGAGTAAAAACGACCTCTTGGGCCCATAAACCAATACTCATCACAATATTTATATCTAACTATATCCAATAGTTTTCAAGAGTTAATAAATGACTCTTATACAACATATATTAAAATTTTAAAATTCTAATACATGTATACATAATGATAACCAAAGCCATAACTTACTTTCTTCTCAAACCCGCCTCTAGACGAAGGTCGCCCTCCTCGTACGCTCCCTGTACCTGAAAAATATGTTCCCTCGACAGGGTGAGCTAATGCTTAGTAGTGGAATCACCCTAAATGGGCTACTCTCCACCTAAGTGCATATGCAATGCTCCAATGAAAACAAACATTCAAGTAAATGCGTGATCCTACTTGAATGTCTACATGCTCAACTCATATCCCGAAATCTCATCGATTCCCCTCACACTTGCTCTAAGCCACGATGAGAAACATTATTTTTAACAAAGATATCTTGTTATTATTTGTACTTCATCCCATGTAAGTAGTGGACCTGACCTGGCGTTATACTTAGTGGATCACCCTCGTATATATCAATCAATGACCGACGTATCTGAGATTTTATATGGACCACCTCCTATGGGTCAATCGGGTCGACTCCAACGATGATATTTTATATGGACTACCCTCCGATAATTATTATTATTAGTCAACCCTCCGAACCATCAATAAAACCACCTCGCACTCTCACCCGTTGTTCTAGGTGCCCTAGTGCATATGGAATGCATGATGTCAATCTAACATAATTATATAACACATGTAAATATATAATCATGCATATATTCATAATTTAAATCACAATAAACATGTCGTACTGCCAATCCATTATGATCGCACGGAATGCCAATGATTATCAAACATTGTTATTCGACTTGACCATCGACCAAACACGCCATTAATAAAATTTATCGTTAAGTCATCATTTATATTAACAAGAAACTCTCTGGTTACTGTTCGCATCCATTCATCCAATCATCGTCACCTAACCCGAATTTCATGGCCATTTCGCCTCACAATAGCGATCAATACAATTTAAAGCAACACATTTCACCATGACCAACCCAAACAGCCCGTGGACAGTCACAGGCTGTCCATTTGGGTTTCTAAAATTTTTCGACGACCGTCCCAAGCCTTTGGGATCGATCAAACGGCCGCTCAAGGCCTCAAACAACTTACATCATAAACACTTAAACAAAGTGTAAAACTCAAGAAACTCACCTAAATGAGTTTATGCCTAAAACTTCAAAACCCGTGTCCACGCAGAGCGCCTCTTCCTCTCACCCTAAGATTCCTACCACGGTCGGATCTCCCGAAAATCTAGGAGAGGTAAGTAGCTACCTTCAAAACCCCATTCTCTGGGCACTCTCCAGATCTCCTCCCCTCCCCACATTCTTTTCCTTTTAGTTGGGTGTGGAGATGGCAATTTGCGGCCTTCGACTCTCGGTCCCTAGTCAGACATTTAAACTTTTGCATTAATGACATCTACGTCCATTCTTTTCCCAGTTTTGACACTTGGCACTATCTCGGCCATCCATTTTCATCATTTCTCTAATCATGCCACTTATGGCATATGAGTATGTGTTATATGCACTTTTCCCACACCGATTCGCTACGCATCCAATCAAACAATTGCCCTTGAAATGGGGCTCAACCCGATTGTCTCGAAATTCAAAGAAATTCGACGTGGCTAGCTGAGATTCTCACAGACGATTCCAACGGTGAAATCTGTTTCATCATCCCGATCTAGAGAGTTTCGATTTTTAACAAAAAATTACAATTGAACTGAAAAACATTTTATTTACATTTTTAAATTGAATTTCTCGTCTTACAGTTGTTTATATTATAGTGCTTTCTAAAGACATGGGACAAATCCTACAATCTATAATTCAAATCATTGTTCACTACCACCATGTAAGATGGAATGGGAACTCTAAGATTATTTTTTAGTTAGCTACCCAACCACACTGGGAGTGGGTTCCCATTGGGAGATTGGGTTTATAAATGTTCAACCATCTTATTGCCCTACCTCGCCATGCCGTTATAAAGCTCGCCAACAATTTAACATTATATGATTCAAGATTATCACAACTTGTTTAATCTGTTCGTATGTGGGATAGGTAAGTACGGTATTTATCTCTCATCTTTTATTTGTATTTGTCAAATTAATGTTTAATCTTCCAAATTAAAATTATGCGTCATTTGGTGGTAAGGGTGCAATAAGAATGGTATTATTTAGCTTTATTGAGGATTAAATTATCATAAAAAGTTTATTTATTAAATGATTTGAAATATATTTATTTATATGACGATGACAATATTTTATATCACCATCTTCCTCAATTTATCAAGTCTATATTAACTATTACACCTCAAAAGAATTCAAACCTGGTCTGAAATACAAAATCAAAACAAATAAAAATGATTAAACAAAAAAGTAAAAATTTGGCAATAAAAACTAAAACACAAACAGTAGTTTTATGCGAACAGTGCATCTCTCTCATCTAATACGGATCAAGCTATTAAATTTGAACTCCAAAATTCAAGGCTTCTAAAATTTTCATTTGGCTCTATTATAATATCAAAAGACTTCCATTTGTAAGAGTTTTGAAAATTTATAATCTAATAAATAGTTTTTATTTTTATTTTTAAATTGATTTTTAAAAATTTTAATTTAAAGATGTTTTATATTTAAGTTTTTTTAAAATTAATAAATCAACAATTTATTATTATATTTATAGTTTAAATGTAAGTTAAAAAATTCAAATGAAATTATATATTTCGGTAAATGCTTCTATTACCAGTCACTATAAAGGATGAATTATTTCAACTTGAAGATTGAACTCTTTATATATTTATTTATTTATTTATTTGAATAGGTTGGAAGATTTCAAACTCATAACAAGTATAAATACCATAAATATAAGAACCAGAATCAACAAATTCAAAATATTAAAAGATAATGTTATGAGATCAATGAAGAAATAAACAAATAACTATTTAGTTCTTATCCACATGGAAAATCATCAAAACAATTTAAGAAAATATAAGAATCTATAATGTTGGAAATATTCGCCGAGCTTTGTAACGAAAGCTTGTAAACTAAGAGGCATTTCGTGCTGGTTGAACATTAGTAGAAAACTCCATCCTACCTGATCTAAAACCCCATAAGTGGAGTGTTTTCAGAAACAATAACCCGTGGATTCCCATCTTATGGTGGGTAGCCAAAGACGGATTATTATCTCCAACAACGGGGATCTCTCCCATCTTACATAGGTGGGTAGCCAAAACATGATATTCTAGTCTCAACAACCCTCAAAAGGTCCTTATAAATAACAAACCCAACTTTCTTGTTAAAACATATTATGATAATTGACTTTTACATTCATCCTACCTGAACGACGCTTAAAAATGAATTTTTATATTTTATTATTTACCCAACCCTACATTTCACACTATGAATTAAATTCAATATTAAAATAAATTCTAACACTTTTGCCAAATCATACTCAATATTAGAATCCATATAACACCAACTTTTATAGTATTTTGGTAATAGCTTGGTGTCTCATGGGCAACAGATTGGTTTAATACGGGATTTAGAACTAGAATAATCTCGTTATGTTTTTTGGGTAGATATCGTAATCTCATAACTCCACAAGGTCTGGTCCTTAAAAATTATTTCAAAAGAACACAATTTCAGTCTTCCTCAACCCATTTTATTCATTAATTAGCAGGTTTTCTCTCATGTTTTTATGTTTTTAGAACAAAAAGTTGGGAATCAAACTGTTATCTATGTTTTCCTTGCTTTTTAAAATAAAAAACAATGAAAACTGTGTAAACAATGCCCACATACTGTCCAAAACCTTCAAGATCCTTCCTAATCTTAAATAAGAAGTGAACCAAAACTGGGACTGGTCTCAGAACTAATTCGAAGGCCTTTACAATATACAACCAACTTTTGTTGTGAAAATAAATTTTTATCTTGTCAATATTTTTAAGTTTACACTCTTATATGATAATGTAGAAAATATTATTCGGGTCATGGCTGAGAATGAGTTTATGATCAAGTGGGAGTGTTAAGATGATGGAATATTTAACACTTACAGAGGCACATATAGAAATTAGTATTGAAAATTAAACTGAATCTTTTTATTTTTTATACTTTTCCTTATCCTTTTACTTAGACTCATGATTAAAATAAATAGCCAATAAAATATATTCTCTACCACAAAATCCAGGCTTGTCCCTGTTTTCCTTTTCAATTATTGCCGATTTGTCATGAGAGTAGTTGTGTCGTCATATTATTAGTTTGAGTTTTCAGGTCGATAAATTTCCATGATATATCTTATAGAGTCATCATATCAAATTTTGTTCTTCAAGATCTGTATATCCTAACTTACAAGAACGATAGTCTCGTCACTACTGAATTAATAAAACAAAAAAGAAATAATAAAGAAACTGAAACTAAATTCTCAAAATTTAATATTAATCAGCCCCATCAAAACACAAATTACTATGTTATTTATAGTTGACAAACAAAATCCAATTGTGATAATCCAAAATCCATAATCGATAAATCCAAAATCCTAATAGACAAATCCAAAACATCAATAGATAAACTAAAAATACCATTCCGATAAATCCAAAATGAAAACAAACAAATACTAATATAATGTAATTCATCATTGACTGGGCTTCCTATCTCGCTTAGCTATATGGCCTCATCTATGCCCACCGGCTCCCCTCCGTTGAAAAGAACCTTAATTCAAGAGTGAAAGGAAAGGTAGCAATCCAACAATCTAAGAATCCAAATGACGGCGATCATCCTCCTCGTGATCCAAGTAGCACGTAATCGGGACGACACATTTGACAAGGAAACCACGAAACCCATCTCTAGAAGTTATGAACTCTACCGCGATAGTATCCACCGTCTCTTAGAAAATCAGAATTTGCTGCATAAGTGGTGCACCTTTAAGCAGCTTCACCGCGCATACACTAGAAGGCAAGCAGAAGGCTCAAAAGTGCCCCTTAGTGCAGCAAGTCCTCTACATTGAAAACAAATATTAATATCCATGTCATTAGCTAATCAAGAAGATATGCATTAGATCCCATTTTACTTAATGATAAAATAAGGGCCCATGGTTTTTGCATAAAGTTTTTTGAAAACTGGAATTCTTTCCAGACGAATGCGAACCATAACAGGTCACCAACATTAAATTCCTTAGATTCACTTATGCACATCGCCAGCCTTACCTTATACTCCTCATTTAGAGAAATTTTTCGCCTAATCTCGCATGTGTCATGGATGTGTTTTGCAAAGTTTTCGCAGGTTCATATACACGCATGTGTAAAAGGAACAAGATCAATAGGGTAAAAGGGGTGAGAGCCATTAACAAATTGAAAAGGAGTTTTATCACGCAGAAATCAATAATGTAATTGTTATAAGCAACCCACTGCTGACAAAATTAAATCCCACCTTGTTTTACCCCAACCAAAAACATTCCAAGCATACTCGATTTGTTACTTAACAACCTCAGCTGCTCCATCAACTGGAGGTGATGAAAAAGAAACATAAAAATTTTTATAAAATAAACAATTTCCAAAGGGTTTTCCAAAATAGTTAACAAATTTCACTTATCAAGACACAATGGTGGGAAGGCAAACCGTAAGTAATTTAACAACTTCTAAAAAACAATTTAAACATTTAAATATCATTGGCTTTGTTACATGGAATAAAATGTGTGCCATCTTAGAAAATCTGTCAACAACAAACTAAAATAGAACATGTCCTTAGCCGTCCTAGGTAATCCAAGAACAGTCCATACTAACATCTTTCCAAGGTTCATGAGGGATAGGTAAAGGGAGTATATAAGCCGTTATTTTGTTTAGGCCTTAGGCCATTTGACATGTTCTGCTATCAGGCAACTATCCTAGCAACATCCCTTTGAGATGTTAATAAAACTTATTTTCTCAACCACAATAGTTTTATCCCTCCCAAATGTCCAAATTTAAACTAATTCAGATGCATCTCCCAAACTAATAACCCTAAATGATGTTCGTACGCATTGTAATTTAGTCAGCTCTTAAAACAAATACCCATTTTCAACAAGTGTCTCACAGACACTCGATTTCGCTACTATTACTTAACCTTCCTATTATAACAATACCAAAGTCAGACATGTGTATCACTCATTTTTAACGTATCAAACTAATACATGAGCAATCATACATAAAGCTTCGCTCAAGGAGTGTGAGTAAAACTCGTTTTAGGTGTGCTAAATGCTCTTCGATTGATTACAGATTAATATGTCATCGTAGACCAATTGAACATTAATGAGAGTGGCCCAGAGGATATGGTCACTCTCATGGAAAGGCCTAGAGGTATGAGCTTGTAGACAAAACCAAAGGTTGATCAATCATCCTCCAACCATCTGGTGTTTTAACGCTTCACCATCTCCCAATAACATCAATTTGATGAGTTATCCATTACGCAAAATTATCTTTAGAGAAGGTCCACCAGAGGTCCATTAATAAACCAACATGGTTCCTGTAAGGTTGGTATTTAAGAAAACCCCATATTTGATTTGATTCTTATTATTATTCCATCATCCACACACACCCTCCCAAGATCTGATCTTTCTTAAAAGCTCACAAAGTTAGACATCACAAGAACTATGTTATGTTCAAAACTTTCTAAAAGTCTTCATTTGAATTATCAAACACTTCTTTGAGATCATCCAGATATATTATGTCATAAACCCAATCAATCATAAGGAAGATAAATGATTACAAACTTTAAAGCAGGGTAATCACTGTAAAAATCCTCTCATCTAAAAATTACTATCATGAAACATTATAAATCTTCATCTAAAGAAGATTTGACACTCAAGAATCAGAACTTTTGTCACTAATGCGAACACAGCGCCAGCTCAAAACTTTCAATCAAGAGTTATATTTTAAAATATACCTACTTAGTTGAGATATCGTTTATCAATGTAATCTTTGAATTAGTAGACTCTGGAAAATTAATTAAAATCCCACTAGTACTTAAAGAATAACAAAGATTTTAATTAAAATTATAAAATATTACAGATCATATGCCATATGCCCAGAAAGAATATATAAAACATCTCATGGCACCATGGTTGACTTCATCCCTTATCCCCGATTCAATGATCAACACGCCACATAAAAGTAAAGGTCATTCACTAAAGCCATATTTAAATGGATTGATGGTTCTACAAATAATATTTTATAATAAACAGATTCTGAAAAACCATATTCATTAATCACCTCGATTTAATCATTTGTCTTATATTCTTTGATTTCACTCATGAAGATTCTATGAAAAATATTAAAAGCTCAATGATCATTATCACAACAGATACATGGTCATCCCAATCTATCACCAAAAATTATTCTCATCGCAATTTTCAGATGAGGACCACTTTCTTCTATCACCGCATCAATTCGGCAGCGATCAACACTCAATCTTCCTCAGGTTTCCAAATGTTTCCGTCAACGTCGTCGCTAATGCATCTTAGATGTAACATAATGAAGAGATCTTTACGATACCCTCATATGATATAATTCATAATTGCTTCCGTTTCCTGACCAATAGAGGAAGAAACAAAGAACACAAACTAGTTCTCGCCTCCCGGCGTTATTTGTGCATATTCGTCCGTTGATGATTCCTGGATCATGGATCGATCGCATGCGCAAAAGAGAAGGTCTATCAACTTCTCGATTTCGCGTTGTATGTGCATCCTCGCGTTAGCAGGGAGTATATGTAATCTAACCGCCATTCGTTGAATGTCGAACCGAAGACCATTACGAACAAAGCTTGAGTACATTGTTGTAAATTGGTCTGCATGGAACTCATCACACCTAAGTCTAGCTTCCTCAAATTTTATAATATTCAGCCACACTAAGAGTCAGTTCGTTTTGATTAATCACAGTGAGAACAATTAACTTCCATATGATGGATAGTCCATTAGTCTTATAATTGCTTTCACAATGTTCCATTGGGTGATAGGTGGGTTCACTTAGACTTAAGCACATGTCTTGCAAGTTCATATTCGCTGGTGATATCTAAATGTAACTGGTTAATTATTTAAATAAACTGTAATCGCTCTCCATTATTTAATCATTTCATACCAATCAAAATATTCCTCAATAGTAATTAACCAATCAGAGAAAACATTAGGATCCATTCTGCCATCAAATTCAGGAGCACTAACCTTAACCTTTTTTGTGATGTCCCTTTGAGGTTGTCTAACCCTATCCCTATCTCTACCCTCCCAAACACCGCACTAGGTCGCACACTATGGTTTTACATCTTCTCTCACTCGATTTGGCAAGTTTGTCGGTGGTTGGTAATCAACGGAGTTAACATTAGCAGGTTGAAATCGATCACCCCAATGAACCAATGTCTCCTTCGTTGTAACCTTGTGAGGTTGAGCAATTGAATTACTACCCAAGTTCATTTTACCCAACTGTCATTCAAATAATACTAAATTCATTAGATTGATGTGAACCTCCGTATGACTTAACCCTGGGGCAGGGAGACCCAATGCATTTCTCAACAGCCACTGTTACAGCACCTATCTCCCGCATCAGATGTTTTAAAAAGCAAGTCCATTTTTTTATTATCATATGAGATTTTGCTATTTGAGGGCAGATTGACGTTGAGTCAATTGGACCACAATGAATTTAAATTACTTAACGGCTGCAAAGTGATCAATCAAATCAGGCGTTGTCGGGCATCATGAATGAATGCAATACAAAATCCAGACTTATCATTTAGACCAGATAAGGTCAGGCAAAGAAAGAGGCATCGAGGCGGAAAACTAAGAATAAAGAAGCTGTG
The DNA here is from genome assembly GCA_016808115.1 of Tetrastigma voinierianum. Classification (NCBI taxonomy): domain Eukaryota; kingdom Viridiplantae; phylum Streptophyta; class Magnoliopsida; order Vitales; family Vitaceae; genus Tetrastigma; species Tetrastigma voinierianum. The sequence goes on from JAEQBH010005955.1 coordinate 185,947, forward strand.
GGGCAAGAAAGTGCAAGAAACGATGTCGTCACGGGCAAGTAGTAGCAGGACAGACACATATCACTTAAGATTCAAGGAAAATTACACTTTTTTCTTTCTCTAGCTTTTTAGGCTTTCGAGAAATCTCGCATTTCAGAACGAAAGGAGAAAACTAATTACATCGAATCTGAAAGAAACAAAACAAGAACTCGAAAATAAACAAAACAACTTGATCTCGGATCGTTGTTCTGATACTAAAATCGATGCAAGCCTCATTACGAAGAATAATAAAATTGTTAACAAACAGAAACGGAACTAAATTTCAAATTTTCAATATTAATCAAGTCTACCAAAAATATTAACATGGGCGTGCGTTTATAAGTAATAAAACAAAAATCCTAATGGATAATCCCGAAAAATCATAAAGGATAGAACTCAAAATCCCAATAGATAAATCCAAAAATACTTAATAGACAAACCAAAAATACTTCATCTGATAAATCCAAAAATAAAATTAAATAAATAATTAATAGCAAATAAAATTCACCACACTTGGGCTTCTCTGATCCTGCTGAGCCCCCATATGCCCACCCATGCCCCCAGCACTAATCATCCTTGAAGTTTTGGCATTTTTTATTCTATGTTTATATCATTGTATTGTCGGGACCTCGAATCAATAAAGCCAGGTAAAAACTTATATTTAAAATATAGATAAAATAATCTTTTCATGCATGATTATAATGGAAAATAAAAATTTTCAAAAAAGTTTAACCCACCTTACTGTTTTCTCAAAATATTCTGTAAATGAGAGTTAGTTCTTTTTACTTTATTTTAAATTCTTTTTTCCGAAAAAGGAATTAGCAACTTCTCCATTATTCATACCCTTTTATTTTTATTTTGGGAAATTAAAAATAAACCTCAAACATGTTATTATCGATAAAAATGAAGAAAAGAAAAGCAACACCCATTTATACAGACACATTTAAATAAGTATAAATATATATATATGTTAATCTTACAACCTAAGAACATGTCATATTTGTTATTTGAAAAGATAAATTTTCTTATCATTTAAAAGGATTTAATGTGTCAACTTCTTTCCAAAATAGAAAAAATGGAAAAATTAATACACTATTTATATAATCAACCCTTTTTAAAATAACTTTCAAAAGATTCTTATTTTAAGAGCTTACCTTTTACAATGCTATAATAATTACTTTGGTTTTTATTTTTATTTTGATTTTAAAAACTAAATCAAGACAGTTATTAGTTTTGTGAAATTAATTATACTAATATTAAAATTTTATATATTTTGTCATTTTATAGGTTAGTTTGAATAAAGTCAGAACTGTTAAAAATTATATATATTGCTCGACAAACGAATCTTTATCCTTACTAAAATTGATGCATCTTATTCGTAATATAAATAAAATAAATACAACATACAGTTAAATATTTTGAATACAACAAGAAAATTGTTCTCTATTGATTCTGAAATTTAACCTCGTGTAGCAATCTTAGAAAATTCAAATTTCGAATAAGGGCAAAATCGTGAATTTCGTGAAAACTGACCACTTCGTGATTTGATGACGAAACGGATTTCACCGCTGAACTGGTCCGCAGAAAATCTGTATTTAACACGCCGACTTCGTCGACCCGGCATTGGCCACTTACACGCTTTTTCAGCCATCAAGATCAAGCCACTGAAAATTGACTTCATGAGGTGACAAAAGTCACCTGAGGTCACGTACTCATGTGACACATGTTGCATGAGTAGAGAGATGATGGAAATGGACGGCCGAGATAGTGTCAAATGTGGAAATCCAAGATTTGAAGGCATTAGGTGAATAATTAAATGAGGTAGAGGATGAAATAGCCAATAGTGATATTCTCAAACAAAAGGAGACCAAAAATGTGAAAAAGGGAAAAACGTGCAGGGGCTTACGGTGGCTGAAAATGGTGATTTTCTAGAAAGAGAGAGAGAGAGCCACTCTAGGGATTACGCCATCCCAATGTACCTGATTCCCTTCAGCCAAGAAGAGTGTCGCTCTACAATGAGGCTTCACACGGACTCCAGCTTTGAGGAAGCCTACAAACTCCTGCACGGTTTTTTCCTTACTTATTTTACTCATTATTTAACAGATGTTTGAGTTGATTGAGGCCGTAAGGGGCTGTTTGTGTGACGCCCCAAACCAACTGCTGATTTACCCTGTCAACCTACTCGAATACCCGTGAATGCTCCGTGACCTGACATTTTTTACTTAAAATCGCGTAGTCTCCTTTCAGACGTGGGAGCTCTACCCAAATAAAAAAAACCCGCATATAACCTGTCCCAAACATCAATATAACACACATATAAAACCACCACTAAATCGTGAAACACACTTCATAAAACATATATATTCAACCATCCCAATGTTTCTAAGAGTTCAATCTAATTTATAAGAGCAATGAGCACATATTAAAATATAAATCTATCAGCAAGTGGTCAGCAGATCATAACTCCAAAGCCATTGAAGTCCCGCTTTCAAAAGCCCAAGATCTAGGATGAGCCGTCTCCTCAAAGACGCTCCCCGTAATTGTGAAACAACATCCGGCCGGTGGGCGACTAATGCCTCAGTGGAATCACCCTGGGCCGGCCATCTCCCACCCTGGCGCATGTGCAATGTTCCAAATAAACACACATCTGCCAAAATGCACGATCCACTGAATGTCTAACTGATCATCTCGCACCCGAGTCCTCCCTCACTGACCTCACTCACCCAAGCCTCGTATATGAGAATTATTATGTTTATTCAGACAACCCTCCATGTATATATCAATTGGGCCGTATCCGACGATTGATATTATTTATGGACTAACCATGTATATCACACCGGCTGCCTCCGACGATTGATATTTTAGTATGGATCACCTCCGATAAATCATCATTTTAGACAACCCTCCCAACCATTAAGTCTCTGAGATCACCTTATGCACTCACCCTATCATCCTAGGGTGCCCCAAAGGCATATGGAATGCACAGATGCCACCCATTACAAATTTATAATTACATGCAAATATATAAACATACTATATTCACATAAAATTAAATCACACAATCATGTTATGTAATTTCACATTTATCACATCAAAATTAGCTCACACCGCCAATGATCAAACACGAGCAATTCTACTTGAATCATTCTAACAAACACATTAATTCACTGAAAATTTTATTTTAGAACACTATTTCGAAGAAAACCTCGGTTAATATTCTCATAAATCACTGGCACTGGTCACTTGAGGAACCACTTCACGTCGCTTTCCTGCCATCTCAATCAATACATGATTTATTTCCCCAATAAATTAATAATTAACTCAACCCAAATAAACATCATGATGTGACTACATAAATGGATTTGGCAATTCCACACCTTGTCCAAGCTGACTATCAAACGCCATTCAAGGCCTCAAATCCAACTCAAACATTAAAAAACATCAAACAGGCGAAACCCAAGTAGGAGAAACTCCTCACCACGGAGTTTGTCTAAACTCCTAAATCCGATACCCACGCCGGGCCCCTCCGCGTAGAGCAACTTCCCTTCTGTCCCTGTACGACGCCGACTCGCTGGATTTTGGCTTTATTTTATATGCTTCGGTGCCTTCTCTAAAACCCCATTTGCAAAATTTCTTCAGAATTTTTCCCCTTCCTCCTCAGCTTACGTTTCCTTTTGAATTTTTGAAGGAGACAAACACTATACACATTTTGTCCTATTATCCAACTTAACAATTTCAAAATGACGCTACGTCCTTCTTTTCCTGGGGCCATTGATTCAGATTTTATCTCAACGCCCATTTTCACTATCATCACACTTATGGCACATGAGTACTTGTTATATGCATCTTCAGATTATCAAAACTGCCACAAGATTTAAACTGCTGACGTCAAAACGTGTCAACTCCGACCATTCTCGAATTTTAATACCCGACGTGCTAGCTAGATTTCGCGAAGACATTCCAGAACGCAAACTGTTTCACATCCAGATCTAGAAAATAAATTTCGATTTGAACTAAATAACAATTTTTGGCGAACCGAAATTACGATTTTGCCATTTTTCCGTAAATTGGAATTTCGCCCACATTCTCCCTCCTGTGCGACTACCAAAATTCCGAATAATCACAATCACTCACACGCATATGCAACGTGCACCTACCATGTGATGGGAACAAATATTTAATTCTTAAACGATCAAACCAAAATCTCTCATCCCAACAAGAAGGCAAAACGATCGTGTCCTCGCTCCCATCACGACCACCCATGTCGCTTACAAGATTCTCACTCAGCTCACGGTCTTGCATCGAAACCTGATCACTTACTTATCCAATGCACACCGGTCCCTCCTCAAGGTCCAACAACGTCAAATCTAACTGTCCCATCCACCATGATAATACGAAATGGATCCGAGATACTTCCTATGGCTGAGACGGAAAATACCGCAACACCACTGTGTCGGCCAGAACGCTTAACCTAAAAGACGCAAATAAAGGCCTACCCTCGACATCTCGAAGGTCCAATGAACCTCGGCGATAACTTTCCTCGCTTTCGAACCTGGCCACTATCTCTTAGCATCACCGCGAAGACTCGATCCCAACCTCAACTCTAAGGTCATCAAGATAATTTCCCACGCTCTGTTTGAGAAGACGCCATCAAGCCCACCTTCCAGGTGGTCTCGACTGATCGTGACCAAAGGATGGAACCTCTCCCACCTCGGTCCAACATAACGGTACCTACATGGCCCCACAGCGCCTCATATGGCTCATCTATACTCGCCCATAAATCGTTGTCAGAAAGACTCGCATGGCAATTGCTCCTACCCTTAATAACATCAAGACGCTCGCAAATAAGTAACCTCTAACACATGCATATATTCCACACAACTTGTAACCCTACACAACCCTTATACTTATAAACGACCTTCCTGTCACAATCATCATGTCCAATGGACCGGCCAACCCAGTCCACGTCATGGTATGAGATCTATATACCGAGCCCTTGTCGCCCAACAACCCTCAACACAGATCCAAATCTCGAGTCATCCCGAATTCTATCACTCAACCTAAGTCTACTGATAAACCGACCGTGTGTTTTTATCTAGGCAACATAACTCTTCGGCCACACCCCCGAAATGCCTTCATATATCTCACATGTAAATTGGATACCTTCTGCCCTTACACCTAACCTGTGGATTTCACCTTTAGTGATTAATCACTTTTCGCTTTTCTTTTCGTTTTTAAACACACTTTAATTACTCTTCATTATCAATCGACCATAGAGTTCATCAGATTAGTCTAAAATATAAATCAACCCACACCACCAAGAGCGGAAAATTTATCACTGCACCCACACCCACCGCTGTTAATGTTACTTATAATATGAACTCGATATTGCATCATGATCAATCCCCGTAATATCCACCATGAGCGAACTGAGACTTCAAATTACTAATCCCTGAATTAGCTCATATCAACTTCCACCTACCCCGTGAAGAACATATATACCGCTTTCAGCGTTCAACCTCTAAGCCTCTAATCCATGTCGTTTCGGGCGACAACCGGCTAAGGTCCCACTATCACAACCCGACGGGTCATTAATCCCATCCATGTCAAACCTGATGATCACCAACCAGCTATCTTAATTTGATATCCACCACGCTCGGGCCAATCTGATTTGTCCTCACTTCAACCATACCGCCATTCGCCGCTGAGTGCTTCTATAGCACCTCAAAATAAAAACCGGGTTCCTCCGAACGCACTGGGCGCGTGGAGTGAACGAACCGATAATTTTCTGTTCGGCAGTTTAATCAGACTGTGCTGTCCTAAAGTCTTGGGATCCCTGTCTCTGGGGCAATCCCATCTCACATGCCCAACTCGACTTAGTCCTCAACCAGTGGCTAAGTCTTTCTCGCTTCCCCAACTAATAGTACTGATCCTCCTCTCACACTGATCACACAAAGAGTTTAGCCAAAACTCAACAACATTATATACCTGTTTTCCACACCTGTCGAGTCATTAATGTACAAAGATAGTGGCTCCAGGTCAATTGACTGTATAAGGTTTTTCTTCTTCTATAAAAATGGTTTCAGATAGGTATGAAGGCAAGGCTTTATCGGGACTTTCAATTCCATTCTCAAAACAGAATGGCCTGAAAACAGAAATTGTAAAACTGAAAGCAAAATCAGAAAATTAATAATGAAGAAATTTGATTTTTAAGATTAGTCACACCGTGCCAGAAAAACAATAAGGTCCTTGTGTTTATCCTCCTAAGTGAGTCTGACAGATGTGTTATGGCCCCTTGTTTATGGGAACCCTAACATTTTATCATTTTTTGAGGCTCAGAAGATCTGGAAGTTGAATCAGCATCTCTCACCCAAGACCAAACCTGAAGTATGAGAGTAACACTCAGCTAGTAAATATCTAAAGAACCACATGGCATCTCCACCCGAGCACCGAATCTTTAAAGCATGGATAGAGAGTATCGGGCCAAAATAATAAAAGCAAACATAGATGAATCCAATTGAATAAACTCAACAATGTGAATATTAATCAAGAGGTGCATAACTTCATCTTAAAGAGTCACAGAAAGACTTATCACTAAGAATGATCGAAAATACTAGAGGATTGGCCAAGACGTAATACAATTAGTCCCAAGAAAAGAGTAACTGAGTCAAGATAAGTGCGCTTGGTAAAACATACCATCATAATCTTTAGTACATGAGGACAATTATGCTAACCCTACCCACAAGCCAGCCCTTCATCTTCAAGAGGTTTGAGCGCCATCTCCTGAATTGTCACTTCAGGTGCCTCAGCCTTTAGGAAAGGTTGTTAAGATGAGAAAGAAGAGAGAATGAGAAAACAAAAACAAACTTAAATAAAACAAACTTATTTACAAAGCAAAGAATGAAAAATACAACACCAAAACCCTGCCCTTTCTTCCTCCCCTCCTCCTCTCCTTATTACAAAACATATGTCACGACAAAAGACCTCATGGTAAGGAAAATACCAAAACCCCATTAACTAAGCTAAGTTATGTGATTAGAGAGACCCACTAAGTTTAGCACATGATGATGTACCTCATAATTCTCAATGACAGAGAACTCTCGCGATCAGCCACCTCAAGGTGCTGCGAAACTGGCAAGGGTTGCAATCATGTGGTATTATAATTCATGAAGAAATAAATTTGTTTAGCCAAAATTTTCAAAGGAGAATAATTTCTGCTGAATGCACAGCAATGGTTGAAATAATCTCTCACGAATGTAAATGATCAGAACTACTCACAAACAATATAAATCTCAGGTCATGAACTCCGCTGCCAACGATTACACCGTCATTGTCGCTCAGATTCCTTCTGTCCGTCTTCAACCCAGATCTCATTTTCTCCACTTCTTTCCTGGTTTTTCCACTGATTTTGGTCGCCAATATCGAGGACTAAAATCAACCTCATGATCAATTGTATTTGCATTGAGGTCAAGTTCAAATGTGTATGAAACAAGTCTACAAAACAACCAAAACACCCTCAAATTGGGCATAAGTGCTAAGATGACATGAACACTTCAATTGGGATAAATGACATGATTAATGATCAAAAGCACTCTAAACTCATTCAATATGTGGTCCAAATTTGCAACTTTGATAATTAATCACACCCCCCAACCGAAACGTTGCTAGTCCCTTAGCAAATAAATAAAAAATTGGAGATGTGTGTGATTTTCAAAAAAGTTTATTTCTCAAAATGTTATTAATATATACAAAACTAATATTACTTTTAAAGTGAAATAATTGAAATCAAATATTTGAAAACCCAGAAGAACAAAATCCATAAGAGAAATACCTAGAATAAATAATCGTCAGCGATTTTCAACTGACGACCCAAGTCTAATGATTCATTTTTTATCTAGATTGAGTCAATAAAAAAAATTTGTTCCCCCCCAACCTAAATGACATGGTCTAAACCGTTGAACAATTAAAGATAAAAATGGGTTACACTTGTTTTCAACATATTTGTAGATGCAATTGTTTTAAACCACTCACCAAAGTCCATGTAACGGGGGTCCACCGACGACTCCCAACCACTTAAGGTTTAGGGCATCAAGCCAAAAGGATCAAAGACCACTAACTCTAAAGGCTTCACCCCGGACTTCAACTGACTTCAAAATCACACCTACAATTCGCCACTCACCTATCCACCCATGTAATTAACACAAAATCGATGACTCAACCACTTAATATTAAACAAAGCTCAGCGATTTCGCCATACACCCCCGCTGGACCGTGCTCGGTTTCAAAGCAAAACTCCACGATTTATTTTTCTTTTCTTCTTTCTTTTTCTTTTCTTTCTTCGAAGACATCATCGGCCTCAATTGTTGGTACTCAAATCTATCCTAGGTTGTCAACATGCCTAAGGCCGCTTGAGCGGAAGGAGGCATACAAATCTCTACAAACTATCACAATCTGAGAGTGCAGTGTGACATAAACAAAGGAAATTCTCCAAGTTGAGTGTTGTTTGAATTAAAGGACCAATACAAATTGTTTCAAGTAAGGAATTTGTTCTCAGCAGAAGGAAAACGATGATCTCAATCATCTGCAGTTTTTAAAGCATCCAATTGTCTGATTTAAGCACTGTATTGTCAATTGTCAATCAATTATGGTAGTTTGAAAGAAAACAATATTACTATCACATAGGGGACATGCAAACACAATATGCAAAAAGTCAATATATATATATAACTGGAAAGTAGTTTTCTTGATATACCAAAATGGCCTGAGAATACATGCATAACAGTTACACAAAACATATCACTGCCTACTATGGCTAATACAAAAAATCATAATCAAAATTAGTAGGCAGCTTGATGTCGAAACTATACATGCTAAACCAAAGAACCCAACCACCTCACCGGCCGGTGGGCACGTGTGGTGGTGAAGCTACCGCAGCCGCCGCCAGGATATCCAATGAGCCCATCAAGTGTGCCCTCTCCGGGCAGAGATCATGAGGAAGACCCATGGGTCATGATCTGATGAAGCATGGAATGGCACTGTCTAAAGTGGCCTCATCGAGCCAATCTCTGGTCATGTGCTGCATGCTGGCTGCCTGAGAGTCATGAGTATCGTATCCATCACTCCAAACATCCTCGAGCTGACACGTGTATACCCGGTGGATCGGTGCTGGCTACGAGGGCCCTGAGACCGTAGGGCCGCAGCCGGGCGCCGGGTGTAGGAGATGGTGGCGAACGATCCGAAATATGAGCTGGACCTCCAGACTCTCCGTGCAGGAGCCAGTGGATCGCCTCTCGTGCATCCTCGCCTCCTCAAATTCTGCACTTCCCGGCCCGTCAGATATGGAAATGGACGGCATAGTCATAATCCTACCCATCAAGCATTACCCGTAGGCAGCCGTTCAAGATTCTAACCCAGTTCCTCCGGAAATCCATCCGCTCAAAAAACATAGGAAAGGGAGCCTGAATAAGTGGTAGGTAGTGGTATGCTCTCCAAGCCGTATGAGGCCTCCGGCGGGACCTTCTCCTCAAACCGTGAAGAATGGGCAATCACCACTTCGGATGGGCCGAATCCGTAAATCGCCCGAGATCCGGCGATACCGCCTCCAAGATGCAGCCCTCCTCGCATTGGCTAATGCTGCGTAGGGAATAAACAAAGCGCAAAGCAGATGGTCGATGAGCAAGATATGAGGCGGGTCGCTCCGGAGCAAAGAATCGCCACCAGAACATCCTCGCCGCCGTTTCAACCATCGCCTCGAGGGCTCAATTTATAACCTCAGCATTGCGCCGGCGGTAGCGCGCACCCCGCTGCAGAAATAACCTGGATCGAGTACACCTCGACGGCCATCTATCCCAATGGATCTCCAGGGACCGCCCAGATCCCGAGATGTCATGGAGTGGTAGGAACCGCTTCACCACTTCTCGTAGTAGAACCGCCGTGGAGTCGCGAATGGGAGGAGCGAATACCTCGATCAACAGATCGACTCGCATTCGGGTCGCCATCATCCAGAACGCCGAGAATGACCCGCTGAAATGGCCTGGCCACGATATCCGCATTCCTGAACGGGGTGTCCACAAACACGGGCCGCCCGACCGCGAGGCCGCGGATAGCCGAGGCAAGGTGTCGTCTCAAATTACCGATGCGAATCGTGATGGTGGCGGCCCAGAAGATGATGACCGGGCCTGGCCCGGCGCGCCCCGCTGGAAGGTCGCCCTCCACTTTCCTCGAGGTACCTGACGGGGCCCGGTCCCATCCGTGTCCGTAATCGCTCAATCCAGGCTCACAAAATACTGGGATGTGATGGCTCGTGTCGGTGCATCGAAGCCGCGACTGCCTGCAAGTAAACCTCACCCGAGGTCGAGCACTGACCCACCCCTAAGACGCGACCATATCCGAGATATAAAAATAAACCCACAAAATGCGTAGACTCACTAAATATGTAAATGGGTCCTGTACCCTCTGATCCGAAGCCTCTCAATCAATCTCTCCGGGAAGTGTCACGGACTTCTCTGACACCCTTACCAATCTGTGGCTCGCTGATCGAATCAACGCCCAATAGACAAATCAGGCTCAATAGAATACCAAGGACCGTGGCAGGCACCGCACGAACCAGGGTTACTACAGCTGACGGGGCTCAGCCTAGTGTGCGTGTGGTGAAGGTCAGCAATCGTCGTGCAAGCCAACTCCGTGAGGCCCACTTAAACACGCAAAGGACCTGAACGCAGTGGACGGCACGGTCAGCTGGCCCAGGCAATGGCGCGGCAGCTGGGGCTCCAGGAACGGTCACCGGAATGCTAGTTTAGGGGAACAAAGGGGAGGAGGTAGAATGCTAAGTGGTTTTAGCAAACCTCCCTGCTTTTATAAGCCGCTGCAGAGGTAGTCGTAAAGTCTCCCACCCATTTTTCTACAGCCACGAATTTGGCCATTTCGCCTCCCGCAATACATCAAAATTTTAACATTAATTACTAAAAATTATATATTATGAATTTTAACTTATAGGTACCTATATTAAAATCTAACAATACGATACTATAAAACTATATAAAATTATCCTAAGTTAAAAATTTCGAAACAACTACAACTCGGCTAAATTGACTAATATATGACAAAATTAAAAATTGTGAACTGTTATTCGGTTTTGGAAAACACCGAACCAGTTCGAAGTTCGTAAATACCAAGAGGGGGTCAAGGAGGATGATCTCCTCAACCCATGCAAGGCTCGCCTCGCTCCAGGGATGTTGGGGAGGCCATGTTGGACCGTTCTCCGGGAATGGTTGTGACGAGCAATTGGCTTGCAATTGCGTTGTTGGCAAGACCAATTCTCCTTCATCACCAAGGCTAATCACTCTTTGCATTTTCAAGCACCTATTATAATTGACACCGATCAACCCGAAATGAACCCTACGCTATAGGATTTTCGTGTTCTAACACCTTTGGGTCACATTCATATTGAAAATGTTCAATTCCAATATCATGTCACCAAATGTCAATTGCATGATTCCATTCCGGCAATTAAGAATGTACAGTAAAGTGGCTGCAAATGAATTTCCCTAAATGATTGGCACATGATTTGGTTCATTGGGACTGGGTGGTCTAGGACTACAAAATCTACTGGATAGTAGAAATTGTCAATTTTTACAAGGACATCCTCAACTATCCCCTTGGGGATTTTCACTGATCTATCGGCCAATGAGAGTGTGATTGAGGTAGGTTTAAGCTCACCTAAACCTAACTGCTTGTATAACAAAGTCTGCATAAGATTCTAGCACTGCTCCTAAATCTAAAGAACGCTTTTTCATGCAATTCCCACAAATATTAACTGGTATTGTGGGAGAACCAGGGTCCTTATACTTAACAGGGTACTTGCTGTGATTAGGCACCGATATTTTCAATGAGAAAGGCCTTTCTTCTCAATGCCTAACTCTCTCTTTGCTATGCATAGATCCTTTGGGCCCTTGCATAAGCAGGTACTTGGTTGATTAGATCAAGCAAAGGTATGTTAACCTTTACTTGCCTTAAGACCTCAAGCATACCTGCTTGTTGAGTTTCCTTTTTCTTTCCTCTCAATGCTTGTGGAAAGGGAGGTGGTATACGATATTTCATTGTGTCATCCTCTAGAAGAATATGCTCAGGTTGCATTTTTTTTTTTCTGCCTGGATTCTTCAACAGGCTTCGCGTAGGCTGGATCAACCCTCTTTCCACTTCTCAAGGTGATTATGGACTTAACCTCATCCATTCCCGACCCTACCTCATGGATCCCTTAGGATTTGGAAATTGTTTGGGATAGGGAACCTCCTACTCATATCTCCATTGGTAATGTTTGTAATTGAATACGTAGGTCATCAAATTTTATTGATGTTTTCTACGGCAATTATCAATTCTTTGTACAATTGCATGGACCATTTTGGTCATTAACAAAATTGCCCACCACCTTACTGAAGTGATGACATTCTTGGAGAAGAGGATGGTGGTTGTTGTGTTGTGAGGAGGAACAGCGAGGCTTGGCTCACGGTGGTACATAAGCGGGGGTTTGGTCTCCGTACGAGTTAGGATGATTCCTCCAATTGGGATTGTAAGTATTCCCATATGGAGCATTTGATTTGTTGAGGCTTGAATTGTCCTACGGTGTGTGCACATTCGACATCAATCCTTCAACTGCGGGGTCATGGAGCAGTGTTCTATTAGTTTGTCTTTGGGGATTGGAAATTTGTGCGGGATTAGGTTGTGCGGTGTTGTGCAGGTCTTGCACCTTCATTGAAATTTGTTTTCCTCAGGCTCCTCTACCTTTCTAGCTAGAGTTGATAACCTGGCCCTCATTTCCATCATCATTCGATTACGCCCACATACCACCTCTTTGATTGACAGTGGTTTCATCACATCCGTTCTCACAGGGTTAAGCTCATCGACCCTTAGAAGTTTCAGCCACGTAATTTAAAAAATCCATGGCTTCATCAGGATGTTTGCTTAAAAAGTCTCCCCACATGGTTTCTAAAAGCTGCCTCATGGCAGGAGACATACCACCATAAGTGGTTCACTAGCATCCATGTGTCAAAGCCATGTGTGGACAATGCCTTGATGGTCTCACAAAACCTCGACAACGGTAACTCTCACCTTCATGGGCTGCAAGGGTATAAATTTGTCCTTTCAAATTGTTTGTCTTATGAGCACTAAAAAACTCTTCGGGAGCTACCTTGCGGCTCATTGATTTCTTATGGTTCTGAGCCTCGATGAGTTGAGCCATATCTTTGTGCCAACTCTTTAGAGTCAATGGAAATGCCTTTAGCTTATTGAAATCCATGTCCATCATACCTTGTGAAGGTAGTGCAAACCTCCTCAAAATCCCTTATATGGTGTATGGATTTTCATTTTCCATACCATGGTATGGGAAGTAGGGAGTGCAAAATATGGCCTGTTGCTACATCGTCGACGGAGGAATGATCTGAGGATGGGGCAACTCTAGGAGGGTGGATGTGTTTCATGGACTCTATATCATTTGGATTCATAGGGGTTCTGGGTTGGCTCTGTTGTTCCTCGGTATGGGATCTATGGTATCGTTTGTTACCTTAACCTCCTTTAGCTAGGTCCGGGTTGTGTACTAATCCTGTCGGCTACTGGAAGTGTCTATCCCACTGTTGCATGCACAGTTGTTACACAATTGTAGAGACAACAATTCAGACAGCAAGAGTGCTAAAGAAAATTAAAACTAATCTAACAAAGGAGTAAATGACTGAAAAAAAAAAAAAAGCGAAGGCTGAATGAGTCACCGAAATTTCTTTGTCGAGTGCTAGAGCGCGGGTTCTTATGGTGATATGCAAAGAGGTAAAAGGTTACCTTCACTTGTGATGTAGATCACAAATTACTCTTCAGCTACCATTAGTAGTCCAGGCACCATCCCCGACAACTGCGCCATTTGATTCTCGTGCCCGCGATGAGGGTGAGCTAAAATCAACAATATTTATATACCTAAGCTCCTACAACTGCCGTAGTCAAGCTACTGCAGTATAGTAGTCTAGGGTCGAACACGGGGATGGGTTTTCTTCATAAAAATGGTTTGCATTAGGGCATGAAGGTAAGGCTTTCTATTTGGACTCTTTGGAATTCATTCAAAAACAGGGGAATGGTTTGAAAAACAGGAAATTGTAAATACTGAAAGTTAAAGCGAAACTAACAATGAAGAATTTACTTTGAAGATTTAGGTCACTAACTTGGCAAGCTAGGGAAAACACATGTCCTCAGGTTTTATCCTCCTATGTGAGTCAACACGGGGCCAGTTATGGCCCCTTTTTTGTTTAAACCTAACATTCCATTATCATTTTTAAAGTGATAAAGACCATCCCCTAAAGAATCCCTTGATTGCATCTCTCACCAGAGCTTTGAATCCTAAGAAAGCATGGAAGTATTGGCCAAAACAATAAAGTCATGTTATTTAACTAATTTGAAGAACCCTAACATGTAAATGCTACCTCGGGAGGCAAGTAAGGACCATCTAAAGAGCCCACAGTACCTCATTAAACAAGCCTTTGGATCTAAAGCATGGAAATTATTGGCCCCGAAACAATAACATCCCATGTTATGCAAGCTGAGTTTTGAAGATAAGGGCCATAATTACACTACAGTAGCTTTTAGTACATGAGGACAACATGCTTAAGCCCCCTTTGCCAAAGCTAGCTTCCTTCCTCTTCAAAGGAAGGGGCTTATGAAACATCTCTTGAGTTGTCATCCTCAGAGGTGTTTAGTGGCGGGAAAGTGAAAAGAAAGAAGAGAGAGAAAGAAGAGAGAAGAGAGAAAATAAAAGCAAAACTTAAAAATAAAACAATTTATTTAAAAGCGGTAAATGAAAACTTACAATCACCAAAAAACTTGTCTTTCTTCTCTCCACCTTCTTCCTCTATTCTAAACATGAGGGTATTTATAGGACTCCCTCGAGAATTATAAAAATACAAAACACAATAAGCCCAGGTAAGTTATAGGATAGGAGTAATTACCAAGTTTGAAGGCGGTTGCATTAATTACAAAGCATGACCCAGGGCATGCATTTTCGCTCTGAGGAGAATTTCGCTAATTAAGCGAAATTGGCAATAATTAGCGAATTTGGCAATGCTTAAGCGAAATTGGCAGGGTCTAGCGAGTGGCAATGTTGTGGCGAATTTGGCAGGTTCGCGAATTTCGCCGCTGCTAATTTCGCTAAGCTAGCGAAATTGTCGGTGGCGAAGCGAGTTCGCAATTACTTGCAGTGCGAGTTATTAGCGAATTCGCAATGTGTCTTGAGATGCGGCTGTTTGCAAGCAGTTTGCGAAATTCGTTAAGTTGCGGGTGATTCTGCGAACGAGGTTGCGAAATTTACTGTTCTTTGTTACGCATTCCTCGTCATGTCTTCAAGCGCATCTCATTTCTTCCACTTTTCCTTTGTTTTCCATTGATTTTGGGCTTGTTGATGGTGAGACTAAAATTCCAACCTCATGATCGATCTATTTGCATTGAGGTTGAAGTTCAAATGTGTATAAAAGTCTACAAAACAACCAAAAACACCCTCAAATTGGCATAAGTGTTACTAAGGTAACATGAGCACTTCAATTGGTTTATATGACATGATTAATGATCAAAAGTACTCAAAACCCTATCTAATATAAATTTGAAATTGCACTTTTGAGCACTAATCCTGTCGATCATGGAATTTCAACGTGATAAAAGGTCATTTGATGGAAATGAGTAGCATAGAGTAGCACCCAAACAATTGTCTGCGGAAGATGTTCTACATCAACTAGATGGAATGGAACATATTATTTTAGGGAATGCATCAAAAAACAAGATGTTGATGAAAACAAAAGGAGAACATGCTAAACTTGAGCACAATTGGAAAAAGATAAGCATTTTTTTCCAATTGCCATATTGGAAAACCCTTATTTTGCGTCACAATTTGGATGTAATGCAGATTGAAAATAATATAGGCGATAGTATAGTTGGCACCTTGTTGAGTATTAATGGTAAATCGAAGGACTACATAAATAGGCGTCTTGACTTGTAAGCTATGAGTATTAAAGATCAACTTCACCCTATAGAAAGAGGAAATAGGGTTGTATTGCCTACTGCATGCTATTCACTAACTTCAAATGAAAAAAAGGAATTCTATAAATTTTTTAAAGAAGTGAAGGTTCCAGATGGTTATGCTTCTAACATCTCTTGGTGTAAATTTGAATTAAAGTCTCATGATTTTCATGTTCTCATGCAACAACTCCTTCCCCTTGCGATTCGTGGAGTTCTACATAAGAGTGTTTGTATTGCTATAGTTGAATTATGAAGTTTCTTCAAACAATTGTGTTCTAAAGTGTTAAATATTGATTAGTTAGAGCACATTCAGAATTACATAATAGTCACACTTTGCAAATTTGAAAGAATATTTCCTCCATCATTTTTTGATGTTTTGGTATATTTACCTGTTCATCTTGCAAATGAGGCAAGGTCGTTGGACAATACAATATTATTGGATGTTATATCCTATTGAGTGGTATGTTCTTATTTAATTAATTGATTTTATATATATATTAGGTTTCATATAGTTCATGAAACAAATTTATTATATTATGGATTGACAGGTATTTACGCACATTAAAGTCTTATGTGCGTAATAAGAGTCGTCCAGAAGGTTCTATTGCAGAGGGGTACATAACAAAAGAATGTGCAACCTTTTGTTTAAGATATTTGCATGATGTTGAAACAAAACATGATCGTGAAGAAAAGAATTATGTCATTGCAAATAACATTACAAATGAAGGGTTAAACATTTTAAAATGCATGGGACATACAATAGGATAATCAACATCTCGTGTTTTTAAGACATAAGAGTGGTCCCAAGCACATTTATATGTGCTAAGTAATTGTGAGGAAGTGACACCATTTATTGAGTAAGATACTTGTTTAAATAAAACTTTTTTAACTTTATAAAGTAATGCGAGAAATATAATTTTGAGATCTTTATAGGATTCATAATTACACAAATCTTTATTTTCGGAAACCTGACAATAGATAAGGGCTAACCTCGTATTCATGCACGAGATGTAGATTTGATTCACATAAAAATTCATTAGTTAGTTTGAAGAACATGTGAGTACATTCACTATATACATTTCATATTATCTAATAAACATGTATGTTTTTATTACTCTTATATTTAGATGATAAGTTATACAAATACGACATGAGGTTTAGTTTCTGTTTTGTACTATCCTTGTCTCTTGGACCAAGTACATCAGTTACATGTTATAAAGGATACATCATTAATGGGTTTAGATTCCAAGTGCAATAGATACGAACCCAATTTCTGGTCATGTTTCTTACTACAGTGTGCTAACTGACATAGTTGAGTTACATTACCTTAGTGGAAATAAAGTTATTTTATTTAAGTGTGACTGGTGGGATGTAATCAATATTGGAAATGGGATAAAGAAGGATGAATATGAATTCACGTGTTTGAATTTGAACGTACCATATGCATAAGATGAACCATTTGTACTTGCATATCAAGCAAGCAAGTATTCTATGTTCAAAATTAAAATATAGGAAATTTTGCACACTTGTTATAAATACAAACTCGAGGGGTTTTATGATATATGAATCAAGAAGTATCTACTAATGATCGAGCCATACTCATAGCCTATAACACTTCATAAGTCTTATGATGTGCATGACCTGAGCAGAGAATGATTTAATCAATTGGGAAAGAAATGATATTATAGGGAAGCTACGTCGACGGATGTTACTATCACGGCCCGAAGAAACATTGTTGAAGCGATAATGAATTTATTCTACACGATGAGGATATAGATGATGTGTAGTTAATAATCTTGTTGCTAAGCACATAAATATATTTGATATATAAGTTGTAATTTATTCCATATTATTTATGTAACTTATTTATATTTCATTTTATAAATTACTTTATTATATAGGAAATGTCTCATCGAAGAGGAAGAGTACAGACAATGTTTCTAGAGGATGACTCGAATAATCTACAATAGAACATGCAGTTACAACCTCTTGCAACTACTTCTACTAGTTTTGATGCTTTTGGTTTTTTAGATACTTCAACTATTGGTATGTTTAAGATAATTATGCTTAGCTTTACTTATGATATTTGTGTTTACATATGTTTAATTTCTTAAATAATGAAAATTGATTATTTAATTTTATATAAGAGAATAAATTATGTTTCTTATAATTTCATTCTTACTTTTAGAAAGTTCCTACAGCAAAAAGAGGACACGTAGTGGCACCACGTAACATGGATTCTGGCATGAAGCAGGTGAAAAAAATCAACACAATTTAATACAAAAGGTCAAGTTGTTTAGCATGACAAAGGGAAAAGACTTTCTAGTTATATGAGGACATTGGTACGATCTCAACACAATGTATCCATCCAAGTCCAAGATTGGCATCACATTAAAGGAAAAGCTTTGGGCCTTAATATTGGTATGTCAATTACTATTTATCTAAATTGTAATGTTATTGTTTAAAAATGAAACATGTTACTTATATATGACATTTTTATGAAATATAGGAGAAATATGAAATTGATGAAACATGCAAGAGCTACATTCTTCAATATTGTGGAAATTTGTTTATAAGTTATAGAAATAAGATAAAGGCCAAGTATTATGACCCTTATAATACATATAAAGAGATATTGCGTCACAAACCTCAACACTTATCAGATGATGAATGGAGGTGGCTGATTAACTTTTGGGGCACACCTGCGGCAAAGGTAAACATAATGATTTTTTTTTCATACTTATCTTCAAATAAGATCATATTTATTAACTATATCTAATTTAATACTTCATTTATAGTAACTTTTATTATGTTTCTAGTAGCTATATAAGTTATATGTTATTTTTTAATTAATATAGGATATCTTTGAAAAAAACAAAGCTAATAGGGCAAAGTAAGTCATCAAGCATACATCAGGATAAAAAAATTATGCTCAAATCCGACATGAACATGTAGAAAATTTATTATTAATAAGATTTGCTTGTACAACAATAGTTCATAAAAGATAACTTAATTGTTTTACTTGTAAGAATAGGCATAAAAAATGGACGATCGGACTAAGCCTAATAGAGTTGAGATGTTTGTCTTAACATATACAAAAAAAGATAGGATGCTTGTTGATGATTGTTCTAAGTAGATCATGGTAATGACGTATCTAAATTTTATATACTTGTATTTCAATCATAGCTACATACTAAAATTTTTGTGCAAGTCTAACAATTATTTTTGTTTTTTGTCATGTTAGAATCAATTTGAGCAGTTACTATCCCAACCTGAAGGGATGTCTCCTTCTTCTCCTGCTGCTTCTACTACTTTTGCATCATTTGTAGCATCTACATCTATATATGACATATACACTCAAGTTATGGGTTCAGAGAGGCATGGACGTGTTCAAGGCTATGGATTTGGTGTTACTCCTACCTTAGTCTTTGATAGTAGTAATACGGGGCAATCAAGATCTACTATGTCAGCACAACTTAAAAACGCCCAAAAGATGCTAAAAGTTACAGAACAAAAGTTTACAACAACAACTGAAACATTTGAAGATAAGTTGGTAGTAGTTGACACGAGAAGAAGTGAAATAAGGGTTTTATGGAAAAATTATGGAAATACAAAGAGTGCAAGCACAACTTCAAAAACATATGACGCAAATGATGCAACAATTTTAACAAATGCAGTAGTAGACTTACATTATACTACATTTTATATGATACATTCTCCTTATTTTTTGGATTTTTTATGACTAATATGTGATGGTTGATTAGTTGACTTGTTACATTATATGTTATAATGTAAAACTAAATTTGTATATCTTTTATTGTTTTTTTGTCATATTATGTTAGTTTTTAACTATATAGCTTGGGATAATTTATTATGATATATTGTACTATTTTAAAATTTGAATTTCAGAATTATTGAGTTGCTTAATTGCATACACGAGTCTAAAAGATTAATTGTTTATTACAGGTTTGGAAAATAAGAATCTATAAAAGACTAATTGTTTAAATGTAACCATTTTTAGTCACGGTCAGGCAAAACACTATGACCAAAATGTATATCTTTAGTCACGGTCACATAACATATCGTGACCATAAGTTTATAGGCAGTGGACCTTGGCCAACATTTAATCACAGTTTTGCTACTGACCTTGACCAAAAGGTCCTCTTTTGGTCACGGTTTTGCTCTTGATTGTAACCAAAAAGGGACCTTTTGGTCATAGTTTTGCTCATTATCGTGAGTAAAATAGGACCTTTTGGTCACGGTTTTCCTCCTGATCATGACTAAAATTGGACCTTTTGATCACGGTTTTGCTCGACCGACGAAGGGTCACTTTTTAGTCCACCGATTTTTCTCTTGATTGTAACCAAAGGATCCCCTTTTCAACGAACCATCCTTCCTTTTGGGTCATAGTTTTTCTAGGACCGTCACAAAAAATGGACCATATTGTAAGACCCCAGAAAATTCTAATTTTCTGAAAAATAAGAAAATGGTAATTTCGGTATAAATTCGGAATTTTTCTATATCTCGGATGATGAAACGGACTTCACCATTAGAATCGTCTCGTGAAATCTAGCTATCCCGTTGAAGTTTGTCGGTCAGAGACGATTCGGGTTTCACATTTTGGTATTTCAGGGTAGTGTGGGGCCTTGGCACGTGTGAGTAAGCTCGAAGTGCCACGTTTAAGTGTGCGAATGGAGTCGAACATGAGCTGTCAAATGGGACCCATGAAACACATGGCAACATGTGAATACGGTGAGAAATCTATCATTAGATGGATAAGAGGATAAGGGAATCCAAGTCAACCAATGGGAGGTTGACAATTGGCATGAGAGGACAAGTTCTCTTGACACATGCTTTGACCAACTAGCTTGGGAGAGGGGAGAGCAAACCAAGAAAGGGGGGAGAAAAGAGAAGAGCTTTTAGAGAGAGAAGCTCTTACTTCTCTCTAGATTTCCTGACGATCGGTCCGTCGAATCCTGGCGAGACAAGAGGCAAAGTTTATCCCCACTGCAAGAGCTAGGGTATCAGTATTGTGGAGTTTCAACAACTCCGAGAGGTAGGGGTTTTCTTCTACTTGGATATTCTGTGTATAAAAAGCCATGAAAATGGCTTTAAGTGTTGTGAGGCCAGAAATGGCCATGGATATGGGTTCTAAAGAAATATAACCGATGATTGATGAGGGGGCTGTCCATGGACAACCCACGTACTGTTCTGGAACTATTAAAAAGTCCGGATTTATGGTTGGACTGAAATTCGTCCATGTGTTTTGTTTGCATGTTATTGCTTGAATTAGATAGCATGATATTGCTTAAGTGAACGACTTGAAATGTGTAAGGAAAATGATATGTTAATGCATGCTAATTGATGTGTTGACATGATTGTTTGAATTATATAAAATATAATTGTGTATGAGCATTGAAATTGGATATATGAATTGACATCATTGCATTCAAGTGCACGGTGACATCGTGTCGAGTTGGGTATGGGTGCACGGTATGTTTGTTCACCACTCTTAGTGAATGCTGGTTGAGTTTGTCTTTGGGATGACGTCAATAAAGACTCACAGTTCAAATCATAAAATGGAAAATTATTAATGTGTTTGGCGAAGCAAGAAAGGGGCCGTTAATCCCCTTAGGTGAAAAACCTGGAACATGGGTGTAAGAGACCCGTGGCATGAGCCAAAATTTATGTATGGGTGTAAGAGACCCGCGGTGTAAGCCGAAAAGTTATGTTGCCCAAAATAAAACACACTGTCATATTTATC
Organism: Tetrastigma voinierianum; assembly: GCA_016808115.1. Lineage (NCBI taxonomy): Eukaryota > Viridiplantae > Streptophyta > Magnoliopsida > Vitales > Vitaceae > Tetrastigma > Tetrastigma voinierianum. The sequence continues at coordinate 207,770 of JAEQBH010005955.1, forward strand.
ACTTAGACCTAGAGTTGAGTGATAGCAGTCGAGATTGACTCGGGATTGGTTACCCATTGGCAAATTGCATTGGGTGTTGGTGAGCCTACAAAGGCTCGGTATATGGGTGTCATTGGCATTACCAATGATGATTTTCACTCTTGGCATAGGCATGTGTGAGGGAGTCGGTGAGTGACTTAGGATATGGGCATGGAAAACATTTCATGCATGATATAGATCATTCCATGTACAAATTGTAAATTGTATGGAATGTGGATGTTTGTGTTGTACCATTGCATGTGCATTTTAGGTGGGGAGTAGCCTAGTAGGAGAATTCAACTCTTGGAGCCTTTGCTCACCCCAGATCATGGATCTACTTTACTTGGTACATGGGTATTCGGGAAGACTGATGCTCCTTAGGAGCCGGGATTATGGGCGGGCAGTTGTGGCATGATTCATTTTTTGTGTATATACAAGTACGACTAGTTTTAATATATGTTTTGTATTAAGAGTGATGTAATAACTTTTGAATCTATAGAAATGTATGGTTTTGTTATTGTATGGACGAGTATGGATGATGCTATTGGGTCGTTTTACTCATGTATGGGTCTCATGATATGAGATACACAGGTTTCTGTAGGTTGACGGTGGTCAACGGGACCCTCTGGAATGGGGCGTTACACATATGGTCATGGTCACGTAGGAAAATGTGACTAAAACCTTTGCCTATACCTACTATTGTGATGCTTGGTCACGGTTTTATAAAACCGCGACAATAGGTTTTAGTCATGGAGTTCTATGATTTGGTGACCGTGACCTAAAGTCTTATTTCTTATAGTGATAGTATTGAGAAACTTGTTTATGAATGGATATATGATGTGTTTTGGTGATTTTTGAGCTATTTAGATTTGAAAGCCTAAAGGATTCCTAACAAGCTACAAAAAACCATTTGTTCATAAGAGATTTTGGGATTTCAACCAAAAAATCATGCTTATAGTAAAATCCTTAATTTTTTAGATTTAAGAAATTGATAGAATTAGAAAATTGGTGATGTTAAGGCTTTTGAGAAAAAACCCTAATTTATTTTAAATTCTCAAGCTAAAGAGCCTTTGAGATTTTAGGTTTAAATATTTTGGGTTCCTAGAAAAAAATATGAGATATAAAATTTATGAGTGAAAAAAATTATTATTATCTAATACGATATTGTTCATATTATTCAAGTGAATTGTCTCTTTTGAGGCTTCTTGGTTTTGCTAGTACCTTGAAATACCAAGTAAGGAAGATTAATGTAGCTTTTCCTATATAAGCAAAATATATTGTTATTATATGTGATTATGAGTTTTGGAAATTTACCTTATTTAAATCATATTCATGGATCAAATACATGTTTTGTATGGAAAATGGATTTGAGAATGTTTATGGTAAAGATTGAAAGTTATGAAGATATAATTTTGTATTTTTGTGAAATTGGAAACATGAAGGAAATATTTGACTTTGGTTTATACGACCCTATCAATGGGTTATAATAGTTGACAAATATGGCATCGGTCAATGGGTATAAAGTTGAAAAATATGGCACCGGTCAATGGGTATAAACTTGACAAATATGACCCGGTCAATTGGTATAAACTTGATAAATACAACCCTAGTCAATGGGTTATAGTAGTTAACAAAATGACTATCGTCAACGTGTTAGAATATTTGACATTTTATTTGAAACAAATATGTTTTGATAACCAAGACTATAATCATTTTGAAATGGTCTTCATCGATAGGTTAGAATAGTTGACATTTTATTTTAATCAAATATGTTTTTGAAGAAACAAAAGTAATGACCCTTATCAACAGGTTAGAATAATTGACATTTTATTTAAAACAAATATGTTTTGATAACTAAGAGTATAAACATTTTTAAATGGCCCTCGTCAACGGGTTAAAATAGTTGACATTTTATTTGAAACAAATATGTCTTTAGGGAACCAAGAGTAATGACCCTTGTCAACGGGCTAGAAAAGTTGACATTTTATTTTAAACAAATATTTTTGAGAACCATAAGTATATGTGTTTTGAAATATTTGTAGATTTGATTATGATATGGAATTGTTTGAGAAACATAAAATATGATGAACATCGATTTGAAACATATTTATATCCATTTATTTTTACTCGAGGATTTTTTATGATATTTATGAGGAAAAGAAAAATATGTTATATCTCCAATTTTGTGAATTTAAAATATTTGATCCATGAAATTTTATTAACATTCCTTATTGGGCTTTTTAGCTCACTCCTTATTGTTGATCAATTTTAGGTACCCTAAACCTTGGCAATAAGTGATTTTTGGGATAGGCATGGATGCAAGTTGAGAACTATTTTGTTGAAAAAACTTAGGATTGTTGGACTATTTTAATGCTTTGGGATTGAATGTTCACAAACTTTCATTTGAAAGATATTATGTTGCTAGAATGTTACATTTTGAGAAAATTAGTTTTGGAAATTTTATCTTGTTGAATATTGGTTTTAATGACATTTTGTTATACTTTGGAAGGTTTTATGTCCTTGAGAGATTAGATTTTACGAGGTAGTTTAATTTTTTCTTATAGGCATATTCGGGACAAACAAGATTCATAGCGAGAAATTTTGAATGTGTCATTTACATGTGAGTTTTAGAGCCTTAAATGTGAATGGACAGTAACGCCCTTAGTTTGAAGTTTGGGTCATTACATTACGCACAAGAGGTAATCTTGTAGGTAAATCTTTAGGAATCACATCATCAAACTCCTTTAACAAAATTTGCACTTCCACCGAAATTTGAGCCCTAACTAAATCTCTACTTTCTACCTCTCCCTTCACAACCATCAAATGCACTTCCCAAGTGTCCTTACATTCGCCGATAAGTGAAGATGGGTCATGTACAAAAGTTAGAAAGTCCCTCCCCCTCGCTTGTAAAGCCTTGGGTTGGTTCTTTCTAGTGAAAGACACTAGTGTATATTTTATTCCCCCTTTCTCTAATTGATACAAGTTACTCTTGCTCAAGTGTTTAGCATCCACATCATACCACCAAGGACACCTAAATAAAATATGATAAGCATCCATATCCACCACATCACAGTACACCACTCATCATTATACTTGCTAATAGAGAATGACACCTTACAACGTTCATTCACCCGAATACCACCAACTTCTTTAATCCACCTAATAACATATAGGCTGGGGTGAGTTTTCGTCTCTAACTGTAGCCTCTCCACTACATTTTTACTTATCATGTTTTCCTTACTCCCACAATAAAAAATAAGATCACACAAATTCCTTTGCACAATACACCTAGTACGAAAGAGCTTATGACATTAAGTCTTATCACCGCACTTTGAAGATAACATGAGCTTCCTGACCACACAATTGTACTCTTCTTGCTCTTATTCCTCATAATCATCATCCCCATCATGTCCGCACACCTCATTCTCTACAACATCGTCGTCATTCTCCACTACATTCACTACCTTCCATTTAGGACATTCATTGGAACGGTGACCAACCTCTCCACATCTGTAGCACTTAACACCAAAAGGCCTTGCCTAAGGGTTATTGTTTTTTCCAAGCACAAAAGTATTACCCTTACCTCCTTCCACTGCTACACTTTTCCCTTTTCCTACACCAACATTGATAGTGTTACTGAAGTGCTCTAAAGGTAATCACCCTTAGCACTTATTGTACGTATTACATATTATTTAATATGAAATGCTTCTTCATTAAATTGATATTCATACGTTGAAGTGATATAGATCTTCAATCGAATTAATGAAGTCCATGATACGTAGCATGAAGGAAATCATGATGAGATCATGATAATAAGATTACTATCATATGCAATTATGTTAGTATCTAAATTATCCCTAGTCATAGGATCAATGAGACTGGACATTGTTGATCCGAATAGACTAACTCATGTGATAATCCTTGAATGGATCAAATAGTGGATCTTATAAACTATGATCATGAGTTGATTAGAGTTGACATGTGGTTGCTTGTTAAGAGTAGCTAAATACATCAGAGACCTGCTATGAGATGATCATATAAATTATCTATTATATTTAGATGATTGTCTCATCATACCAATGGTGCAAGTATCCTTAGACTTGAGGTACTTAAGGATATCTTGGGTGATGATTCTATACTTAGACTTCATTCCTTGTTACCTTTCAGAGGTCGCTCATAGGGTGATGATCGAGTACATCTTAAGGTGTTCAAAGGTAATTGAGTAGCCAACAAGATATTCACCACTCCCAATAGAGGGAGAGTATACTTATGACTTCTTGTCGGGATCATTACTCGGGAATCTTTAGCCATAGTGGAAATTTCATGAAGAGTGTCTTCAGGTGCATAACTTTTGAGTAATGAGTCCGAGGACAAGATCTAATAGCACTTGAGCTATATGTGGTATAGCCAGTCTAGTGCTACACCTTGTCCATACTCTAAACCGAGTGGGGTATAGATTGGTGAAATGATGAATTGTGCATTAATTGTCTATAGAAGGGTTGGTAGTCAAACCATTGACTCTCTTGTTAATTAGGGGTCATGATGTGTTTCTAGATACCACTCATGACTTGCTTGAATTTAATAGTCACTACTACAAAAAATTAAAATAATGACATTATATCCATGACGCTTCTAAAAAGTGTCATTATGTAATTAGATATATTAAAACAATGACGTTTATTTACTATGGCACTCCTACGAGTGTCATGGAACTACATAAGTATAAAAATATTGTGTTTTATTTCAAAAATCGTATATATAGATTTAAAATGCCCTCCACGGGACTAAAACCACTTGAGCGCCCCAATCTACTGCAAGCCACAATGCAAGTATCTCCTCCCAAACCTTAGCCTTAACCTAACCTTATCGATGAAGTCGAGGTTGAGATCCACCTCCTAGATTCCTCCACCAGTGTGCGATTTCCGCTCTCCTATACTCGTCTCATTGTGAAACTCAATGCCAATAAAAGTTCTTTTGCGATGGCATTAAAGTCCCATAATCATCCATACACAGTCCCACCATCCTTTCGCGGAGCCATGGCTAGTCATTTCTTTCCATATTTTATGCCAAACTAAATTACAAAATCCCTCAATGAAAAAACCCCCTTTGAGCGATGAGGACTTGTTTATCAAGCTTTTGTGCTTGCTCCCAGCCCAAGTATGAGAGGACACAAAGTGTTTGTGTTTTGTTTCAGATTGTAATGGAACCGCGAGGAGTCATTAGACAATATGTGCAGACTTTACTCTATTATAGGGTGAGACCCGATGCGAGAAATCTTTGGACATTGTCAATTGGTGCGAGTAGAAAGATGTAATTTTTCTCTTTAAGATCCATGTCTTTAGAAGTTTTGAAGTTGTCTTTGGATCTCAAGGAAAATCATGGTAAAGAAAGGATCCTCGTCACTTCCTTTTTTATATATTTTTATTTTCTTGAATCTTTCTTGGGTCCAAATGGATTCAATAAATTTTATTAATGGAAACAAATTCTTTGAAGTAATTTTGATGGCATCGTGACACGTTATGAATCATTCTTTGCAACATTGATGATGGGCATAGAACTGCATAGTTGGAGTGGTGCATGTAGTCATTCGGGATGGGATTTGTGGCGACCCCCGAGCCCGGCCCGGCCGAGTTGGCGAAGTCCAGGCTAACCGGGGGCCTTTCGTTTATTTCTTTTAAAGTCATTAATTAAATCTCTTTAGTTATCGTTTATTAAATTTTAGTTTTCAAAAGTGTCGCGACCCGAATCCCAGACTCGACCCGATTGGCGGATCCAAGTTGGAGCCAGTTTACTCCGACATTTTCAATTATCTTATCAAAACATTTGGCTTGTCTTATTCATTTTAGATTTTGTAATTTCGGAGCTTATTTCAATTTGGGCAAGCCCTTAAACATTTGAATTAACAAAATCCGTAATGTTTACATTTAACAAAAATGCCTTTCTAAAATAAGGATCGAGTTCAAAGCATTTTTACAAAATATCAATGTTTGAAAGAAATGGAGTAATACATATAATGGAGAGAAATGCTCGTAATTATTCTACATGACTACGACTCCTCGATCTTAGGTCTTAGGTAACATATCTCTCGGTACTGTAGCGTTGATAAAAACAATATATTAAGCATTTTCATACTTAGTGGTTCTATACGATTACGTATTCCATTTTAAGTTCTTATAAATCGTATATTATCAAAATAATGCCTTTTATACAATATCGGTGTAATGTAAAGATACCTTTATACAAATACACTTTTCAATACCATCGTTTTCATTGTTCGGTTTTGTGATTCCACATATAGCTATAGAATTCGACATCGCGGCCAGTTCGGTTGGTAGATCCTGCGCATTTGTCGTTCGGTAGTAATGTGGTTTCACATTCAATATTACAGTCTCATCGAATATAGAATTCGACATTCCACGTGAATTCAGTTGGTGAATCCTGTCACATTTGTCATTCATTAGTATCATGGTTTCACATTCAATATTACCGTCTCATGCGTATAGAATTAGGCATTCCGCGGCTTGGTCGATTGGTGAATCTGTCATTTGTCATTCGATAGCAATGTGATTCGCGTGTGAATTACGGTTACCTTCATAGCGAATTCAGTTCGTGATTCCGTCATGTTGGTCAATCAATAAAGCGGTTCAAATCAATTTACTTTTTTATCGATAAATTCGCTTGTAGCTTCGAATACACGCATACATGCGAGATATTTGTCAAGCATTTCAAATACTAATCATTCAGGTCAATATATATGTATATATGCATGAAGTAGAGAACAATATGAAAATAAGGGCGAATAAGGAGAACAAACTAGAATGAAACGGGTATAGAGCAGACCAGTGCTCGATTCCACGTTTCTTTCTCGATGTCAATCCTAGAGCCAGGTTATCGTCTTCGCGCACCTAGTCAAATCTGATTCATTCACTCTTAAATTATGCAAATAATCGTGCTAAGCAGAACTAAAGCTGTGGCGGCTCGGTATGAGTGCAGCTTTGGCTTAGACTCATTCTTGTTCCTCTGTGGAGTCCTACTTTAGGAATTGGAATCATTCCAATCGGATTATCAAACTAAAAGTTATGGCATTTTCATGCCAGCTAATTGATTTACCGGATTACTGCTGAGGACTGTTTGTATTACTAACTTTCCGGGGTCTTAACTCCATATTGACTCTAGGTCTTTGTACTCATTTAAAGCTAAGGTGCTAAGGGTTCTATTCAACTGGAATCACCCAATTCGGATCATAGGAAACTCAAGTGCATCCGAGAAACAGCCGGACTACTCTATGTTAGCTGGAACCAGAATTTGGCTTGCACATGGCCCCACTTTTGAGTGAATTTTTAGGCCACTTAGGATCAGGGTGACGATGATTCTCTTTAAGTTTAGTTCTCCTTGAAGTCTATTTTACGTAGCCACTTGAATCACTCAAATCGGATAAGAAATGAGGAAGTTATATTAAAATACAAAAGCGAAGTTCGAGCAGGAAAATGATCAGTCTACCAGTAGAACTTAACTCTACCGGTGGGACTTAGCTGCTCAGCCAGATCAAAGTTCTACCGGTAGGACTTCTCAGTAGAACTCTCCGAAAAGAGATGCCAGTTACATTTATTTTCTCCCATTTTCCATACTTTTAGACTATAGAGGCCAAATCTATATAATATACTCTTCAAAATCATTTCAAAATTCATCTTTTAACCTCAATTATCCTCAAATCATCTTTCAATGGATATCTTTCTTCCAAATTCTTTCATGAATCACTTTCAAACCCACTCCAATATGGTTTATGATCCATACACAACCAAATCATAAAGGTTAGTTGAGTTTACATTTCTAAACCACAACTCATTTACTTACAATTTCACCATGAATCCCTTCTAAGGAAGGATTCCCTATTTTTCTTGTGCCATTTAAGAGTTTTGTGCTTTAATTCCAATACATCTTTGGTTAGGATGAAATCCTAACAAACCAGGATTTGGGTACAACAAATAACCATTAACCAACGAAAACGAGGATCCATACTCAAGGTTAGTAGTTTCATACCTTGGCTTGCTTGATCACCTTCCTCCTCTTCTTCCTCTTCCTCTTCTTCTCTTCTTTTGCTCTCCTTTCCTCTCTTCACGGTTTGTTCTTTTTGCCCTTTGGAGACCAAATTTTGGTCTTTAAATTCCATGTTTTTCTTAGGCCTTGTTTGGCCATCAAAAACCCATTTTTGGGTTAGTTTCAATAATTGCCTTTAAGTCTTTCAACTCTTAACTATTTGAATTTCAACTTCCCCTTTTTTTTCTATTTTGGCCTCTCATCTTCTAGGAATTACACAAAATTCCTATTATTTCTTCTTTGTACATAGTCTTTTCAATTTATAACTTTTAAGCCCCTTTTTGGACAATTTACATATTTGTCCTTAAGTTTTGTAACTCAAATTTTCGGGTTCACTAAATTTGCTATTTCATAATTTGTCAATTCATCACTTTTCCCGGAAAAACCCAAGTTTTGCCCAATTCATACCCAGAATATATAATAAAATTATTATAAAAATTCTAGGGTATTTTTGAAGCGTTACGAGGATGGAAGCGGCAGTGAACACAGGATCAGGGCGAGATCTATGACATGCCAGGTTGATAGTATGTTTAGTGAAGAAGATGTTTTTAATTATTTTAGGTAATTGATCCAAATTAGTCCAAATTTTCTTCAATTTGGGGTTCCCATTGTGAAATTTAGTTAATTGAGTTAATTTGTATGCTTTTGAAGTATTTACAGGACCCGATTAGTCTTAAGGGTGCATACAGCGAGAAAGCAAAATGTTTTGGATTTGTTACTTTCGTCTACCCGAGACTTGAAAGCTAATTTTAGCTAAGGGAACCCTCATTTCATATTTGATTCCCATGCTTGTAAAACTTGATTGTAGTGCGTATACTTTGGAAAGCCATGGCTACATAAGCCTTAAAATTGAAACAGGAGTTTATTGTGTTTGAGATGGGTGAATGCGGGAGCGTGAGATTCTAGGAAGACTTTGGTGTAGCAGCTCTCCTTTGTGTGTGGCCCCACCTTATGTAAGTGCCCCAACTTCAAAGGCTGATGGCTATTGAGTTGTGGGTTAGGAATGAAGGGGTGGGAGCTTGGAATCCTAACGATTAGGCCATTCGTGACAGGGAGTTGGAGGCAGTCAAGTCTTTATTAGGAGTTCTAAAGTGGAGCTCCATATCCCCCGGCTAAGATAAAATGTTATGGAAAGAGGTTGCTCGAATTTTGCTTCCTTTGTCAAGGCCTAATTGACTCTTTGGAAAGGCGAATCTCCACTGGGTCTGCACTAGTAAAGATCTATGGAGGCAGCTGAGGAGAGCTTAGTGGGGAAAGGTTCTCACTACTACTCAACTGAAAAAAAAAAAAAAAAAGGATTCACCTAGCAAGCAACTACCCTTTCTGTGGAAAGGAGGAAGAAGAGATGGAACACATTCTCATCCATTGCCCTCTAATTTAGGGTAGCAGAGATCTTCTCTTTGCCTTTGGGGTGAGCTGGGTGTGCCCCCTCTTGACTAGAGATCTCCTCCAGAGTTGGATGCATTTCCCAATTAGGAAAAATACAAAATCAATCTAGAGGGCAGCCCCCTTGTTCCTCCTTTGGGCTATTTGGAAAGAAGGGCAGGATTGTCTTTAAGAAGACACACCTATTTTCTATTCTCGGAGTGAAAAGCTTCATGTTATACGATTTTTGTTCTCTCGGGCCATTACTACAAAATTTTACATCTATGACGCTTCATTAAATGACGCTTTAAAAAAAGTGTCATTACATTAAATATGATTGAATGGACAATGACGCTGAATTTGAAGCGTCATTATCATATGTAATTTTTAAATTTTATGACGCTTATTAAAAGCATCATAGTTGAAAATGTTTTAAAATAACCCTCAAACCTAAATACCCATGCTCGGACTCGACAAATCCCTAAAATTTTGAAGGCCTTTGAACATTTGGGAGAAAAAGTAGGTGGAAGAAGAAAGCCATTTAGTATTTCTACTGATGATGGAGAGGGTCATTAGAGAAGAGAAAAATTCGGATTGCACATTTTGGGTCGTTCTACAATGGAACTTCTTAGATCTGATGAAATTAGTAACAAAGTGAAGTCTCACATATACGGATGATAAGCGATTCTGGGGAAGCCTTGACCTTACGGTGAATCTAAGCCACCCTAAGGTGCGCCCGATTGAGAGCACCACATCTCTTTCTTGATCAGGTCGCTCCACTGATCATCTCATGGTCCACCCAAGCCCCGATTAGTACTTGAAATGTGGGGATCATTTAAAATTTTCCTTTTTTTGGTTGATGGTAAATTCTTGGAAAATAGAAAACGACTCGCTCTCTTGTTGTAGGGTGGAGTGATTAAAGCGCTCACAGAGGCAGGAAGGCCGCTCCTGACATCACTTTCGTTGGACCAGCTTTAGGTTCCATTGGTGTGAATATCATGACTTTCTATAAGGATTATAATGTTAGGATTGCCGACAAGGCTGGCTATGTTATTCATGTTGAAATTACGGTCTACGATGTGGGTTAATCACTTTTTTTCCTTCCGTCCCTGTAAACTTTGATAAAATGAGCAGATTTTTATTTTTGATTTTATTTTTAGGGTTCTTTTCCCTCGCAGGATAGGAGCTTCACTTTTATTTTGAATACCTCACCTGCTTGGGTTTTGCTCCTTAAGGCTATAGGTTTGTGATGCTCACCAAGTGTTTGAAGCTCTGTTGATTGCCAAGAAATTGTAAGAGAAGAAAGAGAGAACTTGGAATCTTCCAATTGCAGCTCCAACACCCAGCTGCTATAAGATTTCAAATTTTCATTTCTTTTTCTACGTTTCTATCAACAATCAACGATAGAAAAATAGAAAATATAAGAACTCTTTTTGCTGGTTACCTTTTGAAGCCGAAATTCGAACTCAAATTTAAAATAAATTCCACAAATTTGTTACTTTGAAGCTTGATTGAAATAAAATAACAAATCGAGAGCTACAAATCAATTGTCATATGCATGCTTCTTCGGGTTATTAAGTGACAGGGCTCTTTACATGAAAATCCGTTAAAATGTTTCTTAGGGTGCTTGATGTTTTTAGCTTCTAGAGTTTAAGGACTGGGCTAAATATAAACTTGAGGAATCATTTCTTATCAGTCTGGTTCTTATCTCAATGGAAAGTATTATAATAGTGCTAGCACATTACTTTGGATGGTATCAATAAAGCGATGAAGCACATCGCCTCTGAGTTAGTTGAACTTTAAGCACATAGTTGTCCTACGTTGACTAAGTTTAGCATCCCCTTATAGTATTGCTTAAAATTGATATTCTTAAAAATCGACACCTTTTCTTTTGTGCATAGATCAAAGTCGGTATCCACAAGTGAGTTGAGGTTAGTTTAACAACCTAATTTGCTCCCAAGTTGAGCTGAATTTGTTACTTCCCTCCTCCTAGTCTTGAAACTCTTTCAACTCCCTTAACACATGTATTATTTTATTTATCTTTTTTTTTCAACACATGTATTATGTTATTTATCTTTTCGTTTTTAGAAAGCATGGTAGGATCTTTTTGGATCTATTTCATCTTTAGTTTGAATGTAAAGAGTCGTAATAGGACTTGATGTTTACCTGAGCTCGTTGTTGATGGCATTTAAGCGGGGTGTCTACGGTGTAGGAGGCATTCTTGGCATTTACATTCTTAAGAATTGTGGTGTGTTTGCGTTTTCCCTTTTTTTTTTTTTTTTTTCGTATGCTAGAATTTAGAAAAGGAAGAATGTGGAAAAAAAATTATTTTCTCAGACGACACGGAAAAAAATTATATACAACATCAGACGGTGTCATTTTTGGTTTTAATGAAATATCTCTTATTATGAGTTAGTTGCTGTCTAGTTGAGATGTTTTAAGGATTTTTTTTGAAATACCATGTTACCGTTCAAAATTGAAGACCTTTGCTCGATTAAAATGCTAGCATCTTAATAGTAATTTTACTAGAGACATGAGGGTTAAATACTTATAATCATACTCACTACAATAAATTTATTAAATGGGGGTATTAAGTCAAGAAAACTATTAAATTCTCTTAATTTGAATATTTCACTTTTTGGATATGTTAAATTTCAATGTATTTGTGACATGACAGTCTAGTGTTAAAGTTAGTGATTACGACGGTGTGGACCTTGGTGGATCCACACAAGGCTTAGGGGGGCAAAACACAACCCCCTCCCAAATTTAAAAAAAAAAGTTGTTTGCATAAATTGTGCCTTCTTCTAGGTGATTGTGAGTAACGAAAATAAGAGCTCTTCCTCTAGGTGGGATTAGGATCAATGGACTAGACATTTCTCTGAAATTGAGCAGGTTGAGAGCTTTGTTTATGTTCTGAAGGTTCCTTTTCTATTTCATTTTCTTGTTCTCTATCTCACCAATTCTACGAAGTGGGTTCTTGATTGCGTGTGACTAATTGCTGAATTAAATGATGTCTTGTGAGTATTTGAGGGTTATATATTACTTTTTAAAATACCTATTTCATGTTTTCATGTTTCTCTCCATTGCTTTCTTTAAGTCACTAGTCGTTCTTGACTTTTTTTTTTTTTTTTTGACGTGGGTTCTTCTAAAATTGTGCCTAATTTCTAAATTAGCTCAGATTTATTATACTATTTTGATTGATTTTTTTTTTTTTTTTCAAATTTAATGATGAATTCTGTGCAAATAGTTACAATAATAGATTGAAATTTCTTTCTTTCTACTTCTCATCTCTATTTCCTTTCTCTTACATTTTCCTTCAAATTCTCTAAGAACCAAACACAGCCTAAATTTCTAAAAAATTGAAGAAAGTGGTGTTGATGGATAAGCAATTGTTTAAAAGTTATAGTGAAAGATTATAAAATTAAAATGTTTATATATTTGCCATTCTTGTTAGTATGACATTTTCATATTTAAAATGTAAGAATTACTCAACATGGTTTTTATTTAATAATATTATCAATTAAAATGTTATTCTAATTTATATCTAAACATTAAGTGAAGTTAGAATTCAAGTGCTACCTGTCATGGATAAACCATATTCTCTTTGTATTATCAAGGCTACAGGGAATTAAACAAGCACAAATAATTGTCAATTTATATTATTTTTACGTTTTTTAGAAGTATTCGTTTTTATATTAGGAGTTTATGAGAAATCTAAACTTTGTTGACATTGGTCAGAGCTTTTGGTTGGAGAAGAAGAGTGGAAAAAAATGTTACATGTTAGCAGCAAGAGAACTGGCCATTATATGGGGCGATACTCCTGAGTATTGGACATGGCCTTCTCTACCAGAGTCGAGATTTTCAGAGGTTGCATTTCTTAATGGCGTTTGTTTGTTTGATGCCAAGGGTAAAATAGATAATGGCATATTGTCTTCAAGAACAAAGTATGCAGCTTACCTTGTGTTTGATAGCAGAGATTCCTATGGATTTGAAGAGGTTGAGGTGAAATCATCAGTCGGAATAGTCGGAGACAAAATAACTGAGAAGATAATCTATTTAGACAAAGATACAAGTGAAGAAGAAGTGGAAGATGAAGCTGGTTATGGATATGTGAGTATTGAGAAGGTAAGAAGTTGGATAAATGATACTTTGACTGAATTGTATACATTGCAAGAACCCGGCAAGGAACTTCTTAGTTTTGAAGATGTGAGTGCTTGGATGAACAACAATTTGTCTCAATTACATTCTTCACATGAACCACAAGCACGTGAAGATTCTGTAGAAAGTAATGATGGTCCTTATCCAAAAAAGAGAGGAGATAGATGGCTTGAGATTGAACTAGTCTGATCACAATGCCAAAACTTGATCCTTATCCAACGTCACCATGGAGTTCTAGACTTCCATATGGAGGGCACAATACTTTGTAATCCACGGCTCATGCGGCATTAGATCCACATCTTTGGGGAAGCCTAAGATCATTCGAAGCTGTAAGTGGTAGTATGAGAAGTACTCAAGAAAGTATATATCAGTTGACAGAAAAAACTGAGGCTGTATGATATGAGAAGTTCAGTCCATATTACAGAGGACTAATGGACGGATCTATCTTTGAATATCATAGTCCCGGAAGGGAGAGCCATTCCACTGCTACAACTTCAACACGTAGGAAGTAGTCTCACTCTTAGAATAAGCCCAGGGTCTTCTGTCCACACTAAAGTGAATTTGGCTTCCTCAAGTGTTCAGAAGACCTTAGGGAGGAGAGAACATGAAACATCTCGCAAGGCTAAGGAAGAAGAAGAAAATTTGGATACTACTTCTATGAAAGATGAGACATCTAGAATAAGAAAATGAAGAAAGCACAGGTGAATTAGGCGAACGGATCTTACATTTACTACAATGAATTTCAAGGAAGAGAAGCCTAAGGAGGGGCGAAAATTCAATTGGGCTGATATTTTATCAACCAAGACTCAGGGATTTCATGCGCCATCAAAGACAAAGCTTACATGCTTGAGTTTATTAAGATATGAACATCACTTAATTTCCATACTAGAAAATATAAGTCATTTTGCTAGGTAACTTTAGATTGGTATAAGTACATATAGAGAAGTTGGTGTGGTATCAGGGTCCTTAATTTGCACTCTCATCAAGGACCAAAACCAACCAAACCGTAAAATGGGAAAAGGGAACCAAAAATTTCTTTAAATCAACCTGGCTCAACCACTAAACTATACCTTGGGAAATTATAAATTGTTGGGTGTGCGTCCAAAGTCCCACATCGGTTAGAAATAGGGAGGATCCGAGTTGATAAGTATAGACTGACATCTAATTGGTATAGAGGCATTTGGGGCTTGAAGCAAGAAGGTAGGAAATGGCTTTTAATTATATATTTAGGCTTTTGGTGAATCCTCAGAGTGCAATGCAGAACCAATCCGATCATTTCATGTTGAGATCTCGAGGAGTAGGGAAGAACAATAGCGAGGGCATTGCTTAGAAGTTTTGAACCTAACATGCTAGAAGTAAGTACCTGAATTCAGTTAAAATGCTTGTGGTATTGGCTTTTTCTTTGTTTTTTCGAATTTCTTAAGGTGGAGTCTATTACCTTTTTCAGACTAGGGAGGAGGCAATGGAGGATTTCAAGTTGGAGCTTAGTAATCTGGAAGCAAATTTGTTTAGAAATGACTCCTTATATCCTCTTGAAATTTCTGAATTCCCAATTTAAATTATCATCTATATGAGAAGAATACAATCTCAACTTCCATGTACAACAATGTCCCATTTTAAACTTCTTTCGAAAGTGATTGACATGGCCGGCCGGATGCCTCAGGGTTCCCGAGGTGGTCCCGCTAAGTGAGTCCTTGTACAATCCATAGGGAATGCTAATGGAACCCGCTAAGAAAGTAAACGCATGCAGTACGAAATACACCAATATATATAGATAAATCCACGTAGACCTATCCAAATGTAGGTCCTTAACCACGACTTAGCATGATAGGGACTCTAAATGAGTTTAATACTAATGTCGAGCATTCTAAGAGTATTTGCGAATTTAGGGTTCTGAATAAAAATAAATAAGGTCCGACAATCGAGACGGATGGATGGGTAGGTGACTACGGTGTCATGAAAACGAGGCGGTGTTGAATGGCGCGAGTAGGCTCTGGCCCACTTGGACCTAGGGAGGCAGTTTAAACAATAAAACATGAGAAATAAATCTCAATGAGTAGCATAATTTATAAGGAAAATAATGTTTTAATTTTAAATATCTCTGCCTCTCAAGACCTCGTCCACTCCTTTGTAAGGTTCCCGTTTAACAAACATTTCACAAAACTAACTTACCAAAACCCAACAATAAGAAAGTCATGTTCACAATTTAACCGACTTCATTTTCAAGAACCTTATAACCTGAATTCATTCACTACATAGGAGTTTTTATTTTTGATAAACATATAAACGCTTAAGTATTACAATTAATCATGGAAAATACAATAATCATAACTATTAAAAAGGGTATGTCTTATCAAGAACCAACAATGCACCGCACTACAAAAATCAACTAGTGTACCATACCACATCCACCAACGATATACCACACCATATACACCAACGATGTACCATGCCATATACACCATTATGTACTATACCCTAAACACCAACGATACCACATACCATATAAACCAACATGTACCGTAATTACGTACCCATCCTAAACCGCCTGCAAACCGACCACGCCACCGCGGGCAAACCCGTATCGAATAAAACCGCTTCGCAACCCGCACCATGACATCGCGGCAACTAATAAACGGCCGGTCAACCCCACCTCACGGCAATTGCGGCAATTCAATGAATGGGCTGGTCAAACCACCACGGCACCGCGGCAACTCCGCCGTCAAACCGACCTCACAAAGACCGCAGAACTAATAAACCGTCGGGTCAAACCGACCTCACGGCACCGTGGCAATCTCAATATACTAAACCGTCGGGTAAACCCGACCTCACGGTCGTGGAAATAATATATGACCGTTGGATAAAACCAACCTCACGACACCATGACAATCCCAAAGGCATCATAATATAATTATCGAACCCAATCTCCCATAAATATGGGTACATCACCCATAACCTCCAACTCAATGACCTTTACTCACGCAGCCTTCCCCACGCCACCGCATTCCAGGGTTAAGAATTTTATGAACTTACTTTCATTAACTCAATCAACTACATTGAAGATCTTTAGTTTCTCAATTCATGTCGAAAATTTGAACAATACCTCAATGACCATATTCCTCAACCATTTATTAAACACATATATTTCAAAATCCATTTCATAAAACAATAATTTCTCAAGGGGGTTTAAAACCCAATCTACATGCCCCAAAATATCTAAATACCACAAAATCATCCACGAAACCATTACAACTTCCAAACAAGAAAATGTTGACAAATTATATGAAATGATAACTTGTTTTATATAAGACTGATAACCACATTTATATGCAACCAACCATTTGATCAAAACAGTATATATATGAAATAACTAACCATAAATATATATCATAAAAAAAAATACCCCAAAGCATTTTAAAAACATATAAACCACTCACTCGACTACGCACGCCGCTCTTGTCCTTCAGACCGCCTCTCAACGAAGATTATAAATATAAATAAAATACCACTTAGGCTCCAATAATTGAACCAACGACATTGGAATATCCCTAAGGCTCCTAGGAATAACTTCTTTAGAACTATGAGACCATCCAAAACTGAACTCCGACAGTCCACTACACAGTGTGCCATAGGCCCGACACTAAAACAATTTTCGCTCTGAGCTACCGAATTGAACCATTCCAATAATTTCTAAAACATCAAATTTTATTACACTTCAATTTTGCCAAATTTGACCAATTGGTACTCTATTTCAGTTCACTTCGGTACTTCAAACAACCTAAAATAGAAAACTAACCAAACGACGTCCAAATTTACAAACCATATCAAATGGAAAGCCCAAGAGTCCAGAACCATTGGTACCATTACCTTGTCCAACAGTCGCCAGGTGTCCGGAAAACTTGATCTGAACCTTCAACCGATTTTGTTGCGCAATCTCCAAACGCGAATTCGCAAAAAGGACCACTAAATGAGTTCGTGTGGGGTCTAAAATGGTGGAAAGGAGCTACGGGTGGCCTGAATCGGCCGAAATGGCAGGAAAATCAAGAAATTAATGGTGACTAATGTGGCCGCGTCGCCACGACCCGATCCTCGACGCTGGCCCGGCCAGCGGTCGGGCCGTGAATTTCACGGCCTGCACATTTCTTCGGGATGTCCTCCCTCCCATCTGTCCGGCATACAGTGATAGTGGCCTGGTGCCTCGCTTGGGTCCAATCTCCACGCTCGCAATGGTCAAAATGACCCAACTTTGTCCATTTTCGAGAGCTTCTCTAGGGTTTTGAGTTCAAAATGGTAAGCCAAATAGAGTTTCATTTGGCATCCAAAGCTATGTTTATATAGGGTCTAGGGTCGCTTCGTAAAAATCCCGCATATTAACTTGGACAATCGATAAAGTGCACATTGAACTTCTCATAGTCAGAATCTTTATCCGTAAGTCGGACGGGGACGTTCATTTGGCCTATGGTCTCAGATCGACGAGGCCTACGAGATGGTACAGCTTTAGTTACCCTAAAACGCCCCTCCTAAAGTCAAACTTGGTCAACTCATCAACTTGGTCAAACTTGGTCAAACTCGTCAACACTGTATTATTTGAGACCGGGTCGCAACCTACCCCCTTAAAGAAAATTTCACGATCGAAATCTCGCACTCCGTGTCATGGAAAAGACGAGGGTACGAACCCGCGATTCGTCCTCCCGCTCCCAAGTCACCGCATAATCTCAGATTCTAATTTTCTTTCGCCAGTCTCATTCCAACATAAGGGAATGCGACATTGTTTCCCATACAATGCCTCATAAACGTGACATTTCAATGCTTGAGTGGTACCAACTTGTCACACCGAATCCACCATGTATTTATGTTACTATTTTATGTCACAACTCGAGTCTAAACTCCACTTGAAGTAATCACCTGAAACGCAAATAAACACTCCTCCGAGTCTCCAAACCTACGACACATATCGGTACGTGAAGTTGATTCTCAATGTACCCAAACTATACACCTACACTTGATCAAGATAACATTTACACAAGGTTCCAAAACTAGTGGCTACACAAGCCAAATGTACAATGATCCACAAAAGATACCAACTGTCCAAATATACAGTGTGAATATCCACATAATGCTAAATATTCATCAAAATGTATGATCAACCCACCAAATGCTTGGTTATAGTATACAATCTTTCCATCCTCAAAAACCCTACAGGTCTAACTTTCATGTTACGCAGCTGGTCTCGTACCTACATCTAAGGTGGAGGGAAATAATGGGGGTGAGTTCGACAACCCGAGTGAATCCCCAACAGTAGCTCGCTTTTCGCTCTCATAGCATTTCAATTTATACATAATTCATGATATCGCCAAACATGAGCATCTTACAAATAATAGGTTGAGGATGGAAACACACGAATGCAATACTACCACCATCTCAACCCCTTTATCGCTGTCTCCCGGCTTTCACCCAGGATTTAGCCAATCATCCCAGAGCAACGACAAATTGCTGGGACTTACCACCAAGGGATATGCCCACATCCGGTATAACGACAAATTGCTCGGACTTACCATCTAAGGATATGCCCACATCCTGTATATCTGTGACCTTTCTGGGACTACAACCCAGGGACTAGTCATCGCCCCGTGTCCACTACATCAATCCGGACTCCCGCACAGTCTCATACCCATATCATACTTTTAATCAATTTCACAAAGCATTTAACCACATGGATATTTAAAAATATCATGTACCAGTTAATTCAAAGATTTCCATATATATAAAAATATACGTTTATATCACTAGAAAAATCACACAAGCCAAAAGCAATTAATGGTGCAGTAGTTCCCACAACATCAAACCATAGCAGCGCGGTAGAAGGTTATAAGATCCCCTACTCCTGGATTCAAACCCAAGCCTCCCAAGGAAGTCAAACCCGAGGCTGCACCAAAAGGATCCGCAACAACAAGCTATGGTGATTCCTCTCTTAGCCTCTCATAATCCGTATCACATAAAATTACCCAAGTGGTCTACTTTATCACCACTTGACTCACATATATCTTTATACCTTCCAACATGCTAAACCTTGATACAATTCCCAAGTGCAATCTCTCTACACTTACGATCAACATTTAACACTCATTATTGTGTATTACACAAACAACGCGCTCTACACAAAAACAATTCTCAGATTCTGTCTCCATATTACTCATTTGAAGACAAAGTGCTATGGTTCTTTTCCAATTGAATCTCACCCACCTGAGCAATCTAAACTGAGATATGTCCTACACAAATATATCTCTCACTTTTCCATAAAAGTTTCTGTCCAAATCAACCCAAACACTCAAACACGCATTGAAACCACTTATTCAACTCCGAAGTGATCTTCCAAAACACACCCAAAACAAGAATTCAGGTTTTGCCAACTCATCACTCAACCAATCTAAGTATGGACTACAAGACCGGTTCATTGCAAATCCACAAGTCGTATCAGAGTCCGAAAGACATCACTAAAAACTCATAACGCCCATATCTCGTCTCAATGTCGCTCGGGAACCATTCCCTAATCCCAACCCGATGGGACCCCGACCAAGTCACCCTTGGAGAACACTCTGCACCCGAGCCGATCAAATAGTCATCAACCTGCGTTAAAGATATTTCAAGTTTTCGCTTAATGGAGACCTTATTCAACTATCCGTAGTCTATACACAACCTCGCCATCGAAGAAGAACTATATTCCGCTGATAAATGACATAATCGATTTCCAAAGATAAGGTTAGGAAGGTATATAAATGACTGATGAGTCACAACAATGTACAACCCCAAGGAATTCAGAACCTAGAGCTCCCACACTGCTTCGACATGACCCCACCCCGATACCTCCGTGGTTCCCCGGTTCACCTATGAAGTCCCACCGTACAATCCATAGGGAAATGCACAATGGAACCCCACCTAAGAAAGACAAACTACGCAAGACCAAAATACCTCAAATACATATAGATAAACGGTCACCGACCTATCCAAATTTGTGGTCATAACCACAACATACGACAAGGACTCAAATGAGTTTAATACTAATGTCGAGCATTCTAAGAGTATTTCATAATTTGGTGGTTACAAGATAAAATAAATAGGTCAAACAATCCAAGATGTATGGATAAGAGTAATACAATTGTCAGAAACAGCGGTGTTTAATCCGTGCGAGGTAGGCTCATTTAACCCGCCCGACCTAGAACACGTTAATAAACGCAGAAATAAATCTCAATGAGTAAAGATAATTCTATAAGGAAAATAATGTTTTAATTCTTGAACATCTCGCTTCAAGACCTCACGTCCACCTTGTGGTTCCCTGCTTAACAAACATTCTACAAAACCCAACCTTACCAAAACCCAACAATAAGAAAGTCATGCTCAATAATTTAACTGACTTCATTTTCAAGAACCTTATAACCTGAATTCATTCACCACATAGGAGTTTGATGAATAAAACATATAAACGTCATATTGTACAATTAATCATGGAAAATACATAATTGGCAATCTATTAAAAAGGGTATGTCTTATCACAAAGAACCAACAATGCAATCAGACCATAAAAATCAACTATGTACCATACCATCCACTACAACGATATACCACACCATACACCAACTATGTACCATGCCATATACACCACTATGTACTCATACCCTAAACACCAACGATGCATCATACCATATAACCAATGATACCATACCATGTACCTGTTATCTCAAACCGCTTCGTAAACCGACCTCACGCCACCGCGGGCAAAACCAGATTAAAACTGCTGGTAAACCCGACCATGACATCGTGGCACTAATAAAACCGTCAGTCAAACCGACCACGCGATTCATGGCACCATAATTAACCGCTGGTCAACCACCTCACGGCACCATGGCAATTCACAAACCGTCAGTCAAACCGACCTTCACGACAATCAAAGGGCAATCTCCGCGGCACATACTAAACTGCTTAAACCCGACTCGCCATCGTGGAAATAATATATGACCGCTGAATAAACCAACCTCAATGGCACCGTGCAGTAATCCCAAAGCACTACAATATAATTATCAATCCCACCCCAGCATAACATGGTACATCACCTTATAACCCCAACTCAATGTCCTACCACGTGTGCCTTTTCCCACGCCAACGTATCTTAGGTTAAGAATTTATGAACTTACTTTCCACAAACTCAACAACGGCATTGAAGATCTTTAGTTTCCTCACTCATGTCAAAATTTGAACAATACCTCAATGACCATATTCTAACCATTTATTAACACATATATTTCAAAATCCATTTTTATAAAACAATAATTTCTCAAGGGGCGAAACCCAATCTACATGCCCCAAAATATCTATAAATACCACAAAATCATCCACGAAACCATTACAACTCAAATAGCGAAAATGTTGACAAAATTCATGAAATACAACTTGTTTTATATAAGACTGAGCAACCACATTTATATGCAACCAACCATTTTGATCAAAACAGTATATATATGAAATAACTAACCATAAATATATATCATAAAACAAATACCCCAAAGCATTTTAAAAACATATAAACCACTAATCGACTACGTACGCCGCCTTGTCCTTCCGTAGGATCGCCCTCACCACATTGGAATATAAATAAATACCAATAGCTCCAATAATTTAACCAACGATACGGAATATTATCCCTATGTCTTGTAATAATCTCTTTTAGAACTATGAGACTAATCAAATTGGAACTCTGACAGTCCAATTACACAAGCAGTCTATAGGCCCGATACCTAAATCGGGCCTTTTCACCCGGGAGCTAATTTCTCGAAATTGAACCGTCCAATAATTTCTAAAAACATCAAATTTCATTAATACAACTTCAATTTTTCCAAATTTGACCAATTGGTACTCTATTTCAGTTCCGACTTCTCGGTAATTTCCC
Organism: Tetrastigma voinierianum; assembly: GCA_016808115.1. Taxonomy (NCBI): domain Eukaryota; kingdom Viridiplantae; phylum Streptophyta; class Magnoliopsida; order Vitales; family Vitaceae; genus Tetrastigma; species Tetrastigma voinierianum. The sequence continues at coordinate 230,349 of JAEQBH010005955.1, forward strand.
GAAACAACCTAAAAATAGAAAACTAACCAAACGACGTCCAAATTTTACAAACCACATATCAATGGAAAGCCCAAGAGTCCAGGAACTCATTGGTACCATTACCTTGGTCCAACAGTCGCTGTGGTGGCCGAAAAACTTGATCTAACCTTCAACCGATTTTGTTTTCGTTGTAACTTCCAAACGGTGAGGAATCTGCAAAAAGGGACCACAGAAATGAGTTCAGGGGGTCTAAAAATGGTGGAAAGGAGCTATGGGGTGGCCTGAACCCGCTGAATACAGAAAATCAAGAAATTACCTGGGTGGACCCATCTGGCCGTCAAGCCAGCGCTTCGTCGACCATCCCGACGCGCCGCGGCGGCCGGGCCGTGGCACTTCACTACGGCTCTTCCTGATGTCCTCCTCCCATCTGTCCGCCGTGTGGCCAGATATTGGGTCGGTGGTGCCTCGCTTAATTGAATCTCCCACGTGCCTCGTTAGGGTCAAAATGACCCAACTCGGTCCACAAGTCGATATTTTTCAGGGTTTTGGAGTTCAAAATGGTAGCTGGGGCCGGTATCATCTGCATCCAGTTATGTTTTATATAGGGTCTAGGTCTTCGTGCAAAAATCCTGCATATAACTTGACACCGATAAAGTGCTACTATTGAACTTCTCTATAGTCAGAATCCTTTGATCCGTAGTCGGATTGGGACGCCTACTCGGCCTACGCACCTCAGATCGACGAGGCCTACGATGCGCTTTAGTTACCCTAAACTATTCCTCCTCGAAAAGTCAAACTTGGTCAACTTGGTCAAACTTCTGGCCAACACTGCATTATTTGGTACCTGGCCACATGCTGATACCGGTTGTCCACTAGTTTATAATGTCATTTTTCCTCAAAGCTTCTTCCCAATTATAATAAATGTATTCGACTCATAATTTTCAAGTCAATATGAAGGTATATCTCATAGCTAGAATGTGGTCACAGAGAGGTCCTATTTCAAAGATCCCACAAATGTGAAAATGTCTTCATGCCAGAGGCCACCCATCGTAACTAAAACAACGCCAATACGTACCATGCCGCCATGGAACTCCGACATAGAGCCATCCGCAACAGATTGAACCAAAACCGCCGTGGCGTGACGCACGGCAAAATCGGTGCCGCTATGTGCCTTATGCTTTAATCCTCATCACGGGAAAATTGCCAGAAATGTGTAACTTTTCTTGTTACATTCTTCCACAATAATTGTAAATAAAACCGTTCGAGAATGTTCATAACTCATATCATAAACCACCTGTGTAGGGATCGCAGCGCCAATTTAAAGTCTACTTTTGCCATTCTAGGACCTACGCTCAAAATCTTAAACTCAATCGTTGTTCAAATCAAACACCATCCAAAGAGCAGGTGATTACAAACAATGGTCGGGTGCTAATTAACAGAGATTGATTCAACGCACTAGTCGGTTCCGATTGATGCCTTTTTCTATTCTCGCGCATTATTGAAGTGTTCGAAGCTTATTATTGAACATGAAGCAATAGAGCCTATCAAATTGGTCGAGAATATATGTGTGAGAGCCAAACATAATGTTCAACAAGCTATATGTTCCTTCTGAGGCACTTCAACTAAAGTAAGTAAAATAAGTTATTTAACCAATTCAAATCTGCCTAATTTCTTCTGCTCTTAAAAGTTCTCTTATCAGTTTCACACAAGACAAGCAAATGTAAGATTATTTATTTCAATTGTCCATTGTTATGCTCTTCAGGGTTACCCCTTCAGAGAATATCGAGTCAGAATCGGATAGAAGAAGAACTTGTGTAGATTTCCTAAAAATGTCATTTCCAGGAGCAAAGCCCAAAACCGTAGCAGCTCGATCATTTGATATCATTTAATCATCAGTTAGCACTTCAATACTTTTGAAAACTTTATACCAACTGCTCAATCTCTCATAGTCTTGTTTCACTGTTTTATAACCTTCATGAAAAGAATGTCCAACTAAGATCCACATTTTGAAACCAAATTTCTTGAACCTTTTTAATGATGCTCATCAGGATTGCATATATTTTCTCGCAAAGATTCTAAAATTTATATGCTCAGCCCATCAAGACAAGTACCATAAAGTTGTCCATAAGTTTAGATTATTTCATTTAGTAGTCAGTTTAGACTGACCATATTCTCGTGACCATGGAGTCGTTTAAACTCCTACAATTACTTATCAAGTTCATACTCCAATTATGATTTCTTAAACAGAATGTTCGTTATCAAAGAAAGGATAAAAAACTTGATGGTTCACAACGCACCACTTGAGATCATTTTCGAGGCAATTAAAGGCTTTCCACCCCAAACCAGCTGTCCTTTTAGTTGGGTGTTTAATTGTGCAACTTCGCAAGATGTCATGGTTTCAGACTGGGTAAGTGATTAAAGAAGCTATTAATGAACTGTGCTGATAATCGATTTCAAAGGAACAGAGGCTCATCAAGATATGGAGCTAATTGTGTTAATTACCTCCTTTTAATTTTGTACAATAAGGTCTAGAATTAACCTGGATGAGCTATTGCATCAAAAGCAGTTGAAGGTTACTTTGACTGGCGTAACTTGAGCTACAAAAACGCCATATCTCAAGAAATGATTTATGTATTGACTCCTCCTAACGATAAACCCAATATGTTAATTAAAAAGAAAACACAAGATTAGGCAAATATATAGGGATGTGGTTATAATTTATAGAACTCTAAAACTAAAAGTGTTTATAAAGTACATAAATTCATGTCCACACGCCATAAATGGGATCAATGAATGGTACAACATTTTGGTCAATGTCAATCCTTTACAACACCAGAAATTCCAAAAATTCATAATGTCGCATCATGTTAGGTTGGATTGAATAAAATTCGAGTCACCTAACTTTAATGCAATACTTTCTGGACTATGTTATGAATCATTTAGCTTGATTGACGAAGAATATGAATTTAAGAACACAAAGATAAAGAAATCAATGTAAGGTGGCACAAGGTTTTAATGGTACTACTAATTATGCCTACAAACATGACGGATCAGAACTGCTTGCTTCCAAAACCAGAACATAAGATCAGCACAAAAGTATTGTTAGGACTATGAAAAATCACAAAATCATAAACCTTAGGATGCCCACAATACCAAGAAAATACCTCACAATACTTTTAATTCTTAAAACTCTTACATCTCTACACACACCGACAACTTTGCAAGTCATCCATCTTCCAGCAATCTTTCTCACACCCGTAAAAATATTATGGATTAATACAAAGGTGGTTCCAGGGATGATGTTGTGAAGGGCTTGTATCGAACGCACGGTTCCCTTTATTGAGGTTAGCGTTGGGTTCTTTGATTCTCCCTCTGATAGTGAGTTTCTTCAAATATACATGTTTTTTTCTTTCATTTTCCAGCTGAACCCTACTTTTTGCCTGCAAGAGGTGCTGACTTAAGAATTTTCTGAACAATCAAATGAAGGGTAAGGGGTTGTGTTTAGTTTGTTAAATCTGTGACATTTAATTTTAGGGATTATTATTTTTGTGATCAGGATTCATTTTATTCATATTAAGAAAGAAATTTTTTATTTGATATGCTTTTAGTGATGCATCTCTATTGACAAATTTGTAGGATCATAGGCCCTTTGAAAGAGCCATCAACGCTTTTTGAGAGCATGGTAGTTGTTGGGCTTCATCCTAATCAGAGATCATTCACTTCAGCACGTGCCTTTGCAAGAAAGAATGAAGGTTAAGGGAAATTCGAAATGCACTTAAGTGGTCTCGTTTCATTTCAGTGGTAGGAACTCATTATAACCTCAGTAGTCATTCTTGGGTACAAAATGTTGATTGTTTAAATGTATATTATATGATGATGTCTTAGAGTATAAAATGATCTTCATTTTCTATATTCGTGTCTTATTTGTCTACCCGATCGAAAAACAACCATCTCTTATATATAAAGATATTCTTTTTGCTCATCTTCATGGAGGCGAGGGTTGGTTAGAATTTTCAATTTTTGTCTACATTTGAAGACTTTGTCTCACTTACAATTCAAAATTTAAGGTGTTATAGTTAATGTGCTCCATTCATTAGATTTTGTATGATGAGTCCATAGACTCAATAGTAATGAATGATTTTTGCCACTAATTGACCTGTGAAATTATTTTAGATATAACAATCTTTTTTTTTTTTTTTGATGTCTTGGTGTTGCCCATGGATCCCTAGTTTGGCAATATTAACTAAAGAGTGCTTTTCATATCATTAGTCATGATTACGGTTTCAAATGAATTCAAGGAAGAATTTTCTAGAATAAGTCCTCCACATTTTTATTAGTTCTTTATGGTTCAAAATTGGAAAATCTTCATGGTTATACCAATATATAGTAGTAGAAATCCACAAATCCATGACACTTTAGAATTTTCATTTGAGGGTAAATTAGCGTAAAACTACCACCCTACCGAACACATTTAATATTTAGATGAATGAAAACTAGATTATGGTGTGTATATGCATGCATACACAAAGTGAGTTTGAAATGTGATCTTTGATAATTTTAAAAACTAAAGCTCTTCTGTGTTAATCAATGATTTATGCCCCCACTTGCACAAGATAAAATTTGGAATATGATTCTATTTCTAATTTTTTTAATCCAAATTATTTATCACACGACAAAACTATTTTGTAGCAACGACTTAATGCGGGTCAACTAAAGCAAAACATTGTAAATTTGAACTTGTATAACTGAAATTTTATTATAATTTTTCTTTTCATTTCTACTTAGGTAGATTCAAGCATTCAGATGTAGCGATGGATCATGGATGTAATCTTTGTGCTTATCTTGCTTAAACTTGATAAATGTTTGTGTTCATGCTATTGAGAGTTCTTCCAAGAGGAGTTGAACAAAATACTTATAGTAATGTGTATTTATGATATATCTTTTGTAATTTATTTTTTATGTTATTTTTGTTTTTATTACTAGAGTCCTAATTCTGACAAGTTCATGAAATTGATATTTCACTTAATTTCAATTGGTGGATATTAATTTTCACTTTTGGCTACTTTTATGGGAGACCTATTGTCTACATTGATGTATTTATATTAATGACTATATCATGAACCTCATGTATAAATTTATGAATCTTATCTTCACAATATAAGACCATGAAAAATTTTATTTAGTGATCTAACACTAAAATTCAAGGCCTATATTTGTGCTTGTAGGATAGTGTGGAGTTTTGCTTTGGGATTTGAGAGGGTTACATTATATATATATATATATATATATATATATATATATATATATATATATATATATATATATATATATATATATATTCACCCTTGATGAAAATTCTTTTGTGTAATTATGAAATGTCGAGTAATTTGATTCTTATGAAATATTAGAATATCCACAAAAATTTTGACATGTAAAATTTCCTTTCTTTTGATATGGAATTCTGATATTTTTTATTTTTATTTTTCAAACTAATTTTTACAATTAAATAATTTTGTGGGGTTATCACATTTAAAAGGCTACATGAATTTTTTCTAAAATTACAAATATTAAAAATCAGTCAAGTTTTTTCTTGTTATCACTATGAATGCATCATCAGAGATGCATGAGCCTTCCTGAAACCACACCCTTGGAAACTACTAGCAAATTTTCTTAGCTATGTTCATCACTGATCCATATCATATGTTTAATGGGCAAGTTTCTTACACTACACTTTTGTCGTTTTAACAAAATTATGGTTTACTTCATAACTATTCAATTTCATTCATTCATGCAGATGTAAATTGATAGGAAATAAGAATTGTGTTAATTCTTCTTTCACAAGCTTTGACAAAATAGAAAAGGTGCAAACCCCCAAGGTTTTACTCAATATCTCACGCACACATTAACTTATTTATTCAAATAGTCTAGAGTTTATCAATAGCTCAAAATAGCCCATATATAAAATTATTATTATTATTATTTTTAATTATTTACTGTCCAGCCCATTTTGGTCCATTTTACAATGGTTCATATAGGGTCTGACTTCAATACAAAAGTGGCAATAATAAAATATGACTGTCTAATTTAAAAGGCATAATAAAAGTGGCATGCATTGTGTTATTTTTCATATTAAGAACAAAGACAATGTTGAATAATCTTTTTGTTTTATATCATTTGGTTATTTTTCAAACATATAATGTGTATAATGTTGTGTCAACCTTTTTCTTTTTTATATCATTATCTTTTTTCTACAAAGGTCGTTTTTATCTTATGTTTATCATTGGTAGAGTTCTTTTCGGCAAGGTATTATTCTAATTTCTGAGCCCGTTCATTTAATACCTTGAAAATTACCACACTAGCACTCCTCAAAATAATAAATTGATGTCTTAGTCTAGTTGGTACTCTACAAAGTTTTTTACTTGGTATTCTATATCTAAAACTTTATTTCCACATTTGAACAGGAACAGATGGACTCATATGTTGATTTTGATGAGCTTAGCACTCTTCCATAGAAAGATCTTCCACTACCAACAAATTAAAACATTTTGTACTCATACCCATAGAATCTATGAAACTTGTTCGGAATATTTGTTGTAATTTTGGATCAATATATATATCAATAGCTTCTAGAAGCTAATCATAAGTGGACTTGAGGTATTTTTTTCTCTATATTACTTCTCATATTATGTAAGGGCAATTTAAGCAATGAGGTATTGTTATATCAGGATTTGCACAACAGCTCAATGGAAAATACATTTTAACATGATATATTTGACACTAAATGAGTCATGATCTCTGCAAACAAAACAAAAACCCACGACACTCAAACAAGGCTTCACAGATAGAGCAGATCAGCATTATATGGAAATGATGACTTTAATGAATTGTCATGTCTGATCCACAAAGAGCTGACTTCCAAACAAAAGTCATCAAAAAACTTGTACAATGACAATGAGATCATGACATCTTTAAAGGATGAAATCACTGACGGACAAAAGTGTCATTGATTTGGTCTTTTCCTGTAAAATAGATAACCATAGTCTGAGAACCCCTTACAACTGCTTCTGAAGGGAGCTCCACGCCATGCCTGGTATCTCTTCAAGGGATAGTTTGGCCTCTCCTCAAGTCCTCCATTTTCCGGGCCTTTAAAGCCCTGTATACTCCTCTATATAAATACTCAGAGCAATGTTGCCTTCCCCTTGCCTACAAAAAAAAAATTATCAGCCCTCACAGAGGTGTCCCAAAACATCACTCCTGTGTTTGGTCTATGATATGCATGGACTCTTAATCCATTCGATACTGCAGGCTTCCTACTTCCATCTTCTGCAACCAATCCAGTTGTAAGATTTCAGCACCCTTTTGGCCTAATGAGTTATTGTAATCTTTCTTTATTTGGTTAGGTGATAAAGAGTAAAATTTACTCATCTAGATATGTTGACAGATCTTTGACATATTGACTTTGAGAAAGTCTCATCAAAAGTGACTTAGCTGTAGAATCCCAATTTGTTTATATCCTCCAGTGCCCAAAAGAAAATAGATTCATATTTGTGACTGATATCCTGTCAGAGTCTATATAAGGTGATGCTAGAGATTTGATATGTTATCTTCCATCCTCTGCTTCATAAGAACTCATCAATCTTCCAAACATGCCACCTCTCTGTCATCACGATCAATATTTCCCCATGCAGTGTTACACACTCTTTCTTCATAAAGTAACTTTCACCTGTTTGACTTAATTTGATATGTCTTAAAGAACAGAACCAGTCCCCAAGAGAGTTCTTTTTTATGAGGTTCCTCCGTTTGATGAGGTAAGGTTTTTAGAATAAAGCTGATTTTGTTTTGGTTTCAATTGGAGAAAAACTGTACCATGCTTTAGAAGTTAGCATCTAGTGGCCTGAATCATTGTTGTGGAATATGTCCATTATGTGTTGGAACATCATGTTTGACAACATATATTATCTAGAATGCCGATGGATTTATCTTATATAGATTTCAATTTTGCATGTTTAATTCTCATATCCAAGTAGACATACTAGCACTTCCACATGCTATAGAGCTTCCAAGGTAAGGGGCAACTGATAGGTTGAGATTTGCAAAGGGTGATTTATTTAAGACATTTTAGGTTATTTCATGTTATTTCAAGTTATCCAATGTATTCTACTAATTTCTCAATCAAGATTTTTTTATATTATTTATTATTTCCTCAAAGTTCACCCCGTCTCTTATTAGCACTAGATCTGAAATTTAGTTGCATTCGTCTGCTTCCAAAGGACTATACTTATACTTGGTTGTGTTTTAGATGCTTCATATTATTTCCTCAAATTTCATTCTAGTGGTTAGCACTACAGCTTGAAATTTAGTCACACTCCTTGACTACTGTTAAAGAGATATACTCAAAGTTGACTAAAATGTTATGTCAGTCTATGAAGGAACAAGTTGAAATATTTATTATCACTATTCAATGTAATTATTTCTTCAATAAATTGTCATTTTAACTTTTCATCTCATGTTTATTTTTCTCATTATACTTTTCATTTTATATTGATTCTAATGTTTTTTTCCTTTTAAATTTTTGTGAAAGTCATAGTTTCAATTAATATACTTATGGTTATTGCACATATAATTTGGAGGTTTTCTATTCTCCAAATTTGTTTACAGGTTTCTAATGAATGTGGTTAGCTAAAAGATGAGAAATCATTATGTTAAAGGAGGTGATGCCAAAAAGTATTAAGACTACATCAATGTTTGTTTTTTTGTTGAAACAATTAGGAATTGGGATGACTTGTGATTATTATGTAAGTGATTACAATATTGGTATGAACCAAGTTATCATCTACAAATATTTGAAGATATTTTAAGTAGTGAAATTCAATTGATTGTAGTTTCTTTTATTATTTCATTATATAAGAATTCATTATTTTAATAATAGGAAACAAAATATTCTTTAATATAAAAATTTAAAAGTAAAGTGAATCGAAGATGGCACTCCGCAGCATGTCATTAATAAATGCATAATATGACCTCTTTGCCGTCATTGTTAAGGCCCATTTCACTTGAAGATGTTCAACAATGACGCTTCTTATGAGTTTCATTCTCAACGTTATCCAAAGATGATGCTTATTAGAAGCATCATTGTTGTCCAATAAATACAATGACAATCGATGCCATGATGTTTTAGGGAAGTGTCATTATAACTATTCCATGAAACGTTAACTGTGTCATTGATTAACTTTTTCCTTGTAGTGAGTTGAATCAAGTGGTCAACATAACCGAGAATCTAATGCTTCACACACTTAGAAGTGTGTGGAGCTAATATAAAACGGATTTAGATGTGATACAAATATAAAGGAAGTTAATCTATGGAATGGAATGTCACTGGATTAGTGGAATCTCGAGATTTAGGGCCCTCACTTAGAGACAAAGTAGGTTTGGTCTTATTTATGGGCTTAGTGGTCATTAGGGAACACGCCATAACGCATAGAGATGTATGTAGCCTATCATCTCTTAAAGAGAGGGGCACATTGGACATTTCAAGGGTAAAGGTTTTCCTATAAATAGAACCTTATGGAGAAACTCTAGTAGTAAACTAAGAGAGAAGAAGTCATTCTTGCCCACATTTCTCAAGAGAGTGTTCTTGAGTTTGAGAGGGAGTTTTTGAAGAAGAAAAACCCACTCTTCATGAGATTTAAGTGTCAAATCTTTGGGTTTTTAGCTTCCCTCTTCGAATCTAGGCTTGGCTAGCATTGGGGCTTTATCCGAGACCATTGCCTTAGAGGTTATCGACTCCACTCTTCGTGTGGATATTGTTAGAGGCAAACCAAGGATGTGGTTTGCTTCGATCGCTACTGCATCTTCTTCAGATTGGTTTTATACCGACGTGAGATATAAATCTCGCACCCATTGTTTTTGAACTGAATTTGATACCTTAAGGGATCCTTGGGAGTGTTTTTCTTAAAGTTTTTTTTCCCTCTGCAGCTACGCGGAGATGCCACCTTCAAAATCCTAATAAACAAATATTTCCTAATAAAGATTTGACAACACCTGAGAGGTGTTTTTCCCTTGTCACTTAGAGCCTTATTGTCTACCCTCCATATATTCTATAATTAGTACCACGTGTTTGCTTCAAAATGAGTAACTCACTATGAAAAATTTCCAAGTAACCTCTACATTGTAAATCATCTACACCCTAATTTTATCTTTATGATTTTGTCACCCTACCCTCGCTTAGGTTTAACATAGAGCTCCATGTTTTCACGAGATCGCACTCCTTCACCTCGCTTCGAACATCAGGCCCATTTCACAAACAACCACAAGGAAATAAAAATTCTAATACCACAACCGTAGTGGTGGTTAGCTATCTTGTACATATTCCTGAGTCACATTTACTTGTACATAAATAACTTTCACTATTACAAAAACTTTTACATTTACACTACAAAATCAAATTCGAAACCTACATCAGGTGGACTCATACAGATGTGTTGGCCCTAGCAGATGCGGAATGCCACGGATGTCCTCTCTTGTACCTACACGGATGAAACAATCCACGCGTTTATATAGAAATAGTGAAATGTATTGATAATCACTCATGGTCCATGCCAATGAGTAGAATACATATATCATAAAGCATATGTAGAAGCTCACTGATACAATCATAACAGAGCTAATACACAATCTTGTAACTTTAACTCATATTCCCATAGGAGCTCAGAATATATATCATATAATGTGGAGTAATCGAAGGTATTAATTACATACCATAATTAATTTGATTTCTTATGCTTACTTCTTATTCATCATTCAGATTCTTATCTTTTAATTTCATGTATCTTATTATTCGGGTATACAACATATAAGTATTTGCCTTGCTACAGAATCTTAATACTAAATGAGAAGGACACAAAGACAATAAGTGGTCCAACAAGGTACTGCACGACACTGGTCTGCAGAGACGTGCCCGCCCACGTAACGGCTACCTCAGAGCACTAGCAGAGTGGGCAAGCAATCGATCGAGTATCTGCCCGCCCACGACGTGGTGCTGTCAGCGCCAGCAGTGTCAAAAGACCGGGACGAGACGCCTATTCATTCACTATTCGGTCTTAAGCAGGCATACAATTATATGTATTTCAGAACTCGTTTTATCATTCTTAATCCCATTAGCAAAAGAGGGCGAGGTATAGAATATTTTTCATATAACTTTTATACTTGTACAAACCCTTTCATTCACTTATTAGGGTCCTCATTAATCCAATAGATAATTGTTTGAATTAACGGAAGAGAGGAACTAAAATAAAACTTGATAGTATGCCTTTAGCTAGTTTTCATATCACTAGTGAGGTTCGCTCAGGTGACCAGAGTTCAAAAACTTGACCCCAGTTAGGCCTAGAAGGCGTGCCCCCACCCTAGCCGAGCTCTACGCCTGCGTGACTCCTATGCTCAGCGCAGGGGTGTCGAGAGCAAAACATAATGACCCGTTTTGGCCATTTTCATAGGAACTCTTTCAACCAAAACACACCATTTCAAAACTAACTTAAACCAACCAAAAACACCTGTATTGAAAAGTTAGGGTTTTTCCTAACCCAACTTAAACAAATATTTCCAATACCAAAGTTTCCAAACAATTCCAAACCAAAGTTCTAAACAAGAGTTCAAAATAATTCCATACAAATATCCAAACAAGTGTTCCAAACTTCCAAACAAGAATTCCATACCTTAACTTCTCTTTCTTTTCCTTCTTCCTTCTTCCTCCTTCTTCTTCTTCTCTCCTATTCTCTCTTTCTCTTCTTTTCTCTCAAACGTGAAATGCCCTAACTCTCACCCAAAATGGGATTTTTTCTAAGGTCTTGTCACTTTATCATCTTTTTTCCCCTTTCATTTTAGTCCTTCATTTTCATTTTATTTGCAAATATAACTTATCATATTTCACTTTAACATATCTTCTTTCTCTTATGTCAATTCCTCATCTTACTTTATATCATTTTTATCATCAAGTTTTTGTATTAATCCTGGCTTTATCCTTTTTCACTTTTAACACTTAAATTCCGGAAAAATACAAATTTTACTTTTCTTTTACTACAAAACTAAAATAAGCTACTAGGCTCCACCTGGGAATACATTTTGCCTCAACCCCACCTCAAATATCTCATCGCTTTGTTCTCACTTTTTTATAACCACTACGCTAATCAAAAAATTCTGTGAGTATATTCATTCACACTCTTGCTACCTTGTGTACATCTTTGATATATAAAAATATACATTCATAGTCCGAGGCAAAAATCTACTCTCAGAATAATAATTGTTTCATCCTAAGCCATGTTTGAACCGACCACGCCCCTCTCTCTACTCCTCATCTCCTCAATCTGTCCACCATGCTAATGCTTCCCTTTGAACTATGGCAACAAATTTAACCTTTCTATCCTCAGCAACTTAAGAATAAATAACCTATCTATCAATAACTCAACTAAAACCCTCAATAGTAAGATCACCAATAAAGTTAGGATATCTACCTTTAGTTGTATTCATTGCCCCTTGCAATTTGTTGCTAATTACCTTCCACCTTCTTTGTTCAATACGTGGATTTGCACCACCAAGTCGGCCTCCTCATTTAAAGTGTCATCAAATCCTACGACTAGCCTTCTATGATTTTGTATATTTGGAATGAGGTTAAAAATGGGTCTACCAGGGCCAATTCCTCTACCTTGTTCCTCATCATCATTCCTACGCCCTTATCCATAATACTAATACGCATGTATCAGTGCTGTGTTGTTTCAATCATAAGCCAAATTTTGGATTGATTACATGTTTGTTGAACTACCACCAACAACCCCATAATCCTCAATCACCGTCTTGAGCCATACACCACAGCATCAATATTAGTCAAAAGAAATTCGAAGAAATATTGTTAGATAATTATGATACAGTCACAGAGCTAAATTTGATCAACAACAAGAATAACACGTCAAATCCGTGAGAACAAAATAGCAAGAGTTTTTATTTTTCCGATAAATTGATAAAAAAAAAAACTGATGTAAAACAAATCCCCAAAGCATCTAATTATACCCTATGCATACTTTAGGTATAATAGAAAATAAAATAATATCCCAAAACAATAATAGGAAAGAAAAATAATACGATCAAAACAAGAATGGGAAATAAAAATAATATCCCAAAAAATAAAAGATAATATCTCAAAACAACCAAAATAAGGATTTTGGTTGATTTGATCTAACGCCCTACGTCATAAAAACTAGATCATATAAAAATAATGAAATTACTTTTTTTTTAAGGGAAAAATAATATTATTGATTCAAACTTGTAATAAATCGATATATCTATGATACAAATATTAAAACCATATATATTTGAACATTAATCAGGTTAATAGCATTATAACCAAGATAAAGGCTAAGCAAATTTTTATACCGCTTCTTCAACATATTGACAATAATAATTTGATATCTTTCACCGATCGAATTGCCAATATTCAATCACATCCACACAAACAAGTTGGCCGCACTGCACGACGACAAACCAAACGCCGTAATAAGACGAATATGAAACTACAATGCAAAGAGGATTTCAACTAAGAATGATAAAAACACTATTCTTGATCGAGGAAAAGGAAATAGAAGAGAACAAAATGGAGAGAAAAGGAAGAGAGGGCTAAGGGGTTTCAAAAAATGATTATAGAATATTATTTGGTGGATAATACAAATTAATTATATGATATTTTATTAGGTGAAATAACGATATTATTTTTTCTCATTGGCTTTTCTATTTATTTTTAGAATAAATAAAAATGATAAATGATTACTATGAAATTTAGATAAGATAATTTTTCTAAAAATGTCATTTTAATTATCTTATGTTATTTTACTTTCATTTCTAACTCCTAATGTGAAATAAATAATTATATGAATAATTTAAATAAATATTAAATATTAAAGAATTATTTTTGAAATAATGTATTTATTTTTATCTCAATTCATAGAATAATTTTATTATTTTTTTTATTATAAATAGATTGTAAAAATTATTATAATGAGAAAATACATATTGTTTCTTTTAATTGATCTAATATTTTATTTAGTTTCATGGTAAGCTTTAACCACTCGGAAAACACTTTGATTAAATAAAAATTGGAGAGTTGGAAACTTTTGAATGAAGAAATAAAAGTTGATACACAAATAAAATTCAAATACTTAATTAAATAAAACAAAAGTTAAGACATTAAAATAAAAATTGAGAAAATTGAGGTAATATTCATATAATTATACATTTTCAAATAAATGAAAATTAAATAATTTTGGGATTAATTTATTCCACAACTAATTAATTCAGAAATAAATAATATAAACATCAGAATAGCAGAACAAACGATAAGCGGTCAGCAATCACAAGATAATAGAAAAGGGGCAGATATTAAAACCCTCCCTTGCCTCATACAAAGTTCCAAAAGTTTTCTAGAGGAACTTGTGTTTTACCCTTATTTAATTCCTAGAATGAATTACAAAAAGTATATAAAATATAAAATACATGATTCAATACGATTTCACAATAAATAATTACATTCAAATATGGTAATATCAAAATATTTCTTTAATTAACTATATAGTGCTTTACATTTGGTACCATTCATTCTGCACAGAAGTAAGACTATATTTATTGTTAGATTTTGGGATAATTACTATACCTTAAATATAATTATTTTTTATAAAATTGTAAAGAACCATATATTTTGCATTTTTTATGCCTTATTTACAAATATTCCCAAAGTATTTCCAAATGAATGGCTAAAACACAAGTTTCCCATTTTTCTTTAACGGTCATAATCGCAACTTGTTTTTGTTGACATCTTTCATAAACCTGTGTTATGACATGTATGAATGTGTCCTACTCTTTACCTTTAGCTTTGATGCCGACAGAATCGAAAGGCCCCTAAAGGCTTAAATATATTTGAAGTTAATGGTTGTTAGGGATGCACAATATTTTTAATTTTAAGGTTTAATTTATCCTCAATATATCAATTCAAATTTTATGGGAATAAAGCCTGTGGATCTTTAGCCTGAATGGGGGTGTGTGGGGCTAATCATTATTATTTTTTGACATCCACTAACTTTGCATTATATTATTATAATATTAAGTTTTTATAGAAACTCAATTCCAACACTTCTGAACATCGTTTGAGTTAGGTCTCAAAGGTATAACCACACTCATCCCCCTTTATCACTCAATTTCATATCTCTATCAACTACCTTAATGTTCTAATTTGATTGATAAACTTCCTTCAAAGCCCAATAAACTATTATCTTAATTAATAATTATAATCACGACGTTTTTCAACCCGAACCCGTCGAAATACGCGTCAGCCGGACTAACTACTCGTGGGCCGACCGTAGGTCATTGATCGTCTGGCCGAGATAGGATCGCCGCTACGCCGATTCGGCGGGCTTTCAAGGTGGCACTCCTATGCAAAACAAGCAGCATGGCCGACGGCGGTTTTCGCCGCTACGGCCCGACGCCGTCGCCGTAGAAAAGACCGCCGCAGGGCGGAATGCGTTCGTGAGGATGCGACAATACGAGTACGGTATCGACGCCAAACATTTGGCGCACTTTCAATCGTACGGAAGCTACTCAGATGATAAGAGCCGTCAACCTGACGGGTGACTGGATTCGCTCCCACGGATGCAGATATTTTTTGTTATTATCTAGATCGGATTGTAAATGATATAGAAAGTTACTTTATTTGGGGATAATCTTTCTTCCTTATCAGATCCGATCGATTTGGCGTGGAATAATAGACATATCATGATTATTCTTTTCTCACCTATGGGAGACTTCCCATAACGGCCTTAAATAAGCGGTCGACCTCATTCTAGGGCCGGCACCAAAAGGTCAACGCTGCAATCAGTAATACCTCCTCGGGGTTTGAATAACGGCCCGAATGTTTCGCTGGACCGGCCCTTTCTCGGCCCGCCATCGGGCCCGTGGAGCCTTATTTTCGCACTTATCGCTGCCCCCTGCCCGTGTACGACGCGACGGGCAAGGGCTGTAACGCGGTCTCTCGCCGTGCAATTTCCATTGCCTCGTCGGGTCGATTAGTTAGGGCCGTCGCCACATTTGTCTTATGATAATGATGACTCTTCTATTTTCGCGCCATTTCCTCCCACTCAGCTTCCTTTCTTTGTTTCTTTCGCACATCCTCCGTCCCGTGTGCTCGCTCCCGGGACCTTTTCTTTGCCTTTAGCTTAGTTTGGACCTCCTTCTCTTAGTCTTATGTCCGAGCCCTTTGTTCGTAGTCTTTCTCTCGTGCCTTTCTTTGGGATAGCCTTTGTTGTATTTCCGGGTCCATCGCTTCGCCTTCGGGCCTTTTCGCGATATGACGCAGGCATGCCAGTGGTCAGTCAATAATTTTATTTTCATCATTTATTTTCTTTACATGGTCCGTCGCTTTTCTCGCAGACGATGGTGACTTCTACTATTGTCAATTCCGACGAACCGGGGGTGTCTTCGATCGCCGCACGGTCAACTCGAGACGCCCTGGGAGGTGCTCTCCTCTTCCCCGGACAAGGGTAAGGGAAATTGAATCGATTAAATACCCTAGGGGTCGAATACTCTAAGATCTGCTCAAGATAAAAAGCTTTAACCGCGGACCTGAAGAAGGTCGGTCCTTCATATAAATACCTTTGCCGTATCGCCACACCCTCCCGTCGACGTCTCTCGGTGTGGTCCCCGATGTCTCACTTCTGGGCGGTCTCGTGCCAAAGATGGTGTGCTTATTTGAAGTGGCCTTTGATAATGGTCTCCGCTTTCCTCTGCACCCCTTCATAAAAGGGGTTTTGCAGCACTTCAATGTCTGTCCTTCTCAACTCGCGCCTAATGGTTGGGGTATCTTAGTTAGTCTGCTGGTTTTCTCAGAGGACAAGGGCTCTGTCCCCAAAGATAACTAGCTTCCTTTACCTTTAGTCTGGAAGGAGAAACTGAAGGCTTTCTTTATTTTTTCTAGGCGTTCCGTGCCCTTCCGTGATTTCCTCGATCTTCCTCCTCCCACAGCGTCGTGGAAGGACGCCACTTTCTCAAGCACGTCGTAATTGGGAATATGACCTTCGACAAAGACGACACCCTCATGCTCTTGGCTTCGACCACCCCTAAGAATCTTCGTGAGTGTTCGTTCTGTTTTGGTTATAACTTGTGTGTACCACTGGTATCTCCGACTTCAGATTTCTATATGTTTCTCAAAGCTCGAATTGATCTCGGGCCAAGGAAGATAACGCCTATAGCTGGGCGCTAATAGGTCCTTCTCATCTTACGTGAGCCGAATAAGTCGATGTTCCGTCCTTCGAGTTCGAGGTCTACTCACTCTGCTGCTCTGAGGCCTTCACCCCTTCCACTATGAAAGTCCCTCCCGCTGGCCTCCGCCGCCAAACCCACTAGGAACCGGTCGCCCAAATGAGATGGTGTCTCGGAAGCCTCGAAGCAAGAAACGAAAAACCTCGGACTCCGCTGAGAAAGATGGGCCGGCTTTGGTCAAAGTTCTGAAGTTGAGGGCATCTTCATCTTCCCCGTCTACTCGTGTCCGTAAACCGGAATCGGCGCGCCTCCGGTTAAGGCCCTATAGTCTTGGAGTTCACGCCCCATTCCTGGTCCTCGCGAGGTAGAAGGTCCCTTGGGTGGGGCCGTTGAGCAGCCGCTGCGCCGCGCCATTACCGCGCTCGAATCCGCCGACGAAGAGGGCGGTGCCACCAAGGGTGGAAGAGGCGGTAGGAGGAAAGATCCGAATCCAAAATTGGCGGGACGGGACTTCTTGTTCATTAATGCCGAACTCGCGGCAAAGCAGCCTCGGCCCATTCTATGATTCATCTAAGAGTACTGGTCAGCGTCGCCGATGAGGCTTTTGGCCTTATCTTCAAGGGGTTGCTCGTGTTCCCCGTGACCTTGCCAGTATTTGATTCGGCCTTGAGCCGAAGCTCGAACTCGCATTAGATGTTGACTGTGCCGGTGTGTGGCTACTCATTTGAAGGGTTTGGCCAGAAGCAACCAACGAGGGTCGTGGCCAAAGGTCTCACAGCTTATAAGGCATGGCTTCCCACATCCGAAAGAGGTCGAAAGGCGAGGTCGGGCAACATATGGCCAAGGAAGCAGTGAAGCTCAAATTTGATTTGAAACATACCACTGAATGCCTCGGGGCCGAGGTAGGGAAGACGAGGCCCTGAATGTTGAGCGGCCGAAGGCGAAGCTTCAGAGGCTTAGAATGATTCGAGGGTTGTGCAGAATCGACTTGGGCGGAGGTTAGGGACGGCCGCACCGCCCGCACGATCTTCGGGATGGTTATGATGAGCTTCACATCCCAAGGTGAGCTTCGACCTACGAAGAATCGCTGCGGCGACCAAATACTATTCACAGATAAGATCACTGACGAGGTCATCGCAGGCTAATGAGGCAAGCCAATGCAGGAACGCCCGATCGAGGATGCTGCGTGTCAGCTATGGGATCTTTCATCAAAGAATAACTTTGCAGCTCAAATGGGATCGAAAATTATTGAAGACCGAGGTCGGCATGGTCGAATCAATGGGTTTTTCGTGGCTTCGCTTCGTAAGGTTAAAGTCACAATGCCTATTCCGCCTGATTTCAACTTTGACCTTCCCACGATGACGAGAGGATGAGGGTCCTTCTCTACCGACATCCTAGAGAACCTGCACTCCCGGCCGAGGCCTATCCCCTTCTTCACCGTCCGCTCCTTCGATGTCATCTCCGTACACTACCGCCTGATGCCGGCTCTATACTTTTTTTTTTTTTTTTTTTGTATTTTTGTCGGGCTCCGGGACCCAAGACATATGTAGCCCTCGCCCCTAATGAATACTCACTTTTAAACTTCACTTCTTCGCCTCACTTGCCCCTCTTCACGATGATCCGTGGATAACCGAGTAGCTTGAATCAATCGCTCAGGCCGAAAGTAGTCGAGCTTCTTCAAACCGAGCCGCCCGTGGCTGATTTGCATGAGTTGAATCGATTCGAAGCCGCACGGCCCGCATGAGTAGCGCTGATCCCTTTAGACCGGATGGATGATGCTCGCGGGTCGCACGCCCGAAGCCGGACCGACCAGTCGCATGGCTCATTTAGCGCAGCTCACACGCGCGGTCGGGCTCGGGCCGGCTGATTTGCCTCAGTCAAACCGGGGTTCCTAGGTCGACGGCCCAGGTTCGGTCAGCTCACAACGGTTGCCGGCCCGCCGGCCGACGGTTCCAGTCGAACTGGACACAGTCGCACGGCCTCGCATGCAGAAGACTAACTCGCCAAAGTGAGTCGGTCTTCGGCGCGCGGCCGAGTGGCGTATATAGCCCGGAGCTGATCTCGACTTCGAAGCGTGGACTGTGCGCAGTAGACGAACTCGCTAAAGTGAGTCGCTCCGCGCCGCGCTGGGCGGCGATATAAATTCGAGCTGATCCAAATTCTCAGTAAAGGTGATTCGCGCAGAGTGTATTTAACTCAAAGTGAGTCGGGCTCCGGCGCCGTGGCTGAGGGCGAGACAAATTCAGCCGACCACTCAGGTAGCGTGACCGCAAGGGGCAGTAGATGAACTCGCCAAAGTGAGCCGGCCGGGCTCCCGCCGTGGACCGAAAGCGGCGATATACCGAAACATCCGACCGTGAAGTGGACTGCGCGCAGTAGACTAACTCGCCAAAGTGAGCCGGGCTCCGGCGCCGTGGCCGAGCGGGCGATATAGCCTGCCGATCTCGACCCTCAGTAGCATGACACTCGGGTGTGGTACTAACTGCTAAAGTGAACCGCCGGGCTCCGCGCCGTGGGCCGAGGGGCGGATAGGCCCGCCAGCCGACCACTCTCGTGGCTGCGACCGTGGCATAGTAGACAAATCCCACAAAGTGAGCCGCCGGGCTCCGGCGCCGTGGCCGAGCGGCGAGAGCAGCCCGAGCCGATCCACTCCTCGTACACCGTGCAGTGTATCAACTGTCAAAGTGAGCCGGGCTCTCGGGCGTTGTGGCCGAGCGGCGATATAGCCCGAGCCGATCCGACTCCTCGTAGCTGGACTGTGGCAGCAGTAGACCGAACTCGGCCAAAGTGAGCCGCCGGGTCTGGTCCATCTCGCTTCCATTTTCTAAAGAGCCGGCCTTTAATGTCAGGATTTATGGAGAATTTTGAATCTTCAGGCGATTCGAGTGCTTTGGGCCTTCTTGGCAAATGACGCTCTATTGCAGGAGTTTATACTTGATTCTTCTGGAAGGTAATCGAAACTGTGCGAGATGAAGCGCAAAGTCCGGCCATTCACGGTCCTCCAGAAGACTCGTTCAGTCATTTCGACTTCGTCGTGGAGCTGCTTTTTCCCCTCAGTCTCTCCTTTATGGAGGTCGATGTTATTCCCTAGCTCCTGCTAGGGAATGTGTTCGAGAGGGCGGCGCATTTTGTGTCGCCTTCTCCATTTATGTCTTTTCTTCTCTCCTTTCTCCTTTCTCCTTTCCTCCTCTTTCATCTTTTCTTCCACATCTCATTCTCCCTTTTCTTCCACATTCGCTTTCTCCCTCTTTCGCATAAACTCCTTCCATCCCTTCTTTCTTTCTTCTTCTCCTCCTCTTTCCACCTTTCGCCTTCCATTTATTCCCATCTCGGGGTTTTCTTTTCCTTTTCTTCTCAAGTTTTTCGAGGGAACTCGCTGTACCGAGTGCTCCAAGATATAATCGATGACACCACTTATTGTAAATCGAATGTAATCCGATTGAATAAAGAGAGATTCTTTCTTTATGTCTATGAGTCAGTTCTTGGCTCTATTGTATGTAATCTTTCCGAGAATTATATGTATGAGTTGCTTGTGACGCTCTTGAACAAAATAACCAGCAAATGGTCGACCATTAATCGGAAATTGATAAATCTCTGTAATTTAAGATTATAAACCAAGGTCTACCGGATAAAAACGCTTAAGATGTTCCCGCATTCCGTGCATGTCAGAAAATTTTTCCCTCCTCCGCTCGGGAGTCAGAATTGCCCGGTCCGACCGACTCGAGATATGATGTGGCCTCTCCCAACAAATTCACTCCCATGTGTCGATTCTTCCTGTCGGGCAATAGCTTTTAAGACTAAATCACCCGCATGTAGCCCCGGTTTGACTTTGGTTGTAGTACTTCGTCTTCCTTTGCAGTCTTTGTACGCCTTAGCACTTGTCTGTGTTTTAATCAGAGATCCAATTTAGACGGAGAGCCTCACATTATGCTCCACTGCTAAGCATCTGATCCTTGGGGACTTTAATCCGACTCGATTGGGCTACCGCTGCCGAAGGCCAGGCGGTCAGGTTTCAAGTCACGACTTCTCGCAGTCCTCAGGCCTCTGCAGCACTGGAGGTACTCTACCCACTTTCCCTTAAGATCTTCCAATTTGGTCTTCAAAGCGGCCTTAAGGGTTCTGATGGTGACTTCGGCCTGACCGTTAGACTGCGGATGCGCTGGAGATGAGTAGTAGTTCTTAATTCCGAGCTCGGCACAGAAATCTCTGAATTTGGCGTTGTCGAATTGTTTTCCGCTTGTCCCATTACCGTGTGGCCTGGGATACCAAACCCGCATATGATAGTTCGTCAACAAAATCATGGCATTCGTTCCAGATCAGGCGCCTCACTTCTACCACTTGCGGAAGTAATCTACCGCGACGATGATGAACTTCTACACCGGCCTTTCCCCGCGGGGCGCAGGTCCCATGTCCAAACCCCATTGTTGGAAGGGCCAGGGGCTTGTGATTGACGCTTCTAGGGCTCCACAGCATGAGATCTTGGTGTGTTCCTGGCGATCTTGCATTTCTTGACTAGGTAGGCTGCGCTTTGAGGCCAGGTAGCCAAGAGTATCCCTGCCTCAAGACTCCCTTGCCAATGCTCGCGCTCCGACATGATCAAGATATACCTCTTGTACTTTCTTAGCATCGATTCGATGTTCTTTCCCTTGATGCAATTTAAGGATAGGTGTGAAGAACTTCGCTGTAGTTGTGCTTCTTTGCGTCATGGAACCTGGCGACTCGTCCTTATTTTGAATGCTTCTTTCTGGTCGCCACGCCCTTCTATTATATATAATCCCCAAATGGGGGGTCCATCCAACTGCTCGGACTCGACTCCAAGCAAACCCCACGCCACAGAGATTCTAGAGAGGGCTCCCCGCTAGGTGTTCGACATTAGTGTCGCACTGCCATGTCTTCCCCGTAAGGCTGTTGCTAATTTTGCCTGCTACGTCTACGGAGTTCTCTCGCTTCCTGTGGACGGTCCGAATCTGAACCTCCGTACCGAATTTTTTTAATAAATCTCTTACCTTTGTAGATATAGGATCATCCTCCACTTTTAGCCAGAGGTGTCTTCTATTTGTCTTACCACCACTGGGAGTCAAGCATAGACCTCTAGCTGGTCACTTCCAGTGAATGAGCTTAGGTCGAGGTTCCCGCTTATGACTCCACCTCATACTCGACCTCGTTGTTGGAGGCCTGGAATCCGAATCTAAGCGCATACTTGATGTCTATTCCTTCTGGAGAGGTCAAGATTAGGCCTGCTCCGCTCCCTTGCGCATTTGAGGCTCCATTTACAAAGAGTTTCCAGACGGGGAGGTCATTCATTGCTCGAGCGCTTCGGCGGTGTTCCGCCGAGGTGAATTCCATGACGTGCCTGGCCAAGACCCAAGCCCTTTATCAGCTTTCATTATATCTGATGCCTAACTCGCCGCTCTATGGCCCACTTACACCCTTCCGAATTTCCCGCTTATGTAACACTTGCTTCATCGGGTATTCCGTTGGAACTTCTATGGTGTGAGCCTGGAAGTAAGGGCGGAGTTTCCGAGCTGTGGTTACTAAGGCTAAAATTAGTTTCTCCATCCTTGGGTACCTCTCCTCCGCTCCTCTCAGAGCTCGACTGCAATAGTAAACTGGATGTTGTATTCGGCCTTATCTCTCGACGAGGACAAAGATCGGGCCGAGAAGTCCGAGCACGCTGTGCATGGGTGAGGAGCTCCCCTTCAATAGGACTTACTAGAATGGGAGGGGAGCTCAAATATGTTTTCAAAGCTGAAAATGCTTCCTCGCACTTTGTATCCCATTAAAAGGCCTTCTTCAGGACTTGGAAGAAAGGCTGGTATTTATCACTTGCCTCGGATAATGCACTACTAAGGCAAAGAATCCTTCCCGCCAAAGGAATCCCTTTATACTGATGGCGAAGGCATGTCGAGCATAGCCTTTATCTGCCCGATTTGCTTCAATTCCTGGTTGACTATGAAACCTGAATTTTCCTACTTAATACTCAAGGCACATCGGTCGGATTCAGTTTATATTGTAATTTCTCAAGATCTCAATGCTTTTGATGATGAGCTATGGAGCCCAAATTTCGTGGTGGATTTTACCAAAGATGTCATCTATGTACACTTCCACACAGGCCTATCTCGCTCCGGGAACATCCGATTCACCAACCTCTGATACGTAGCCCCTCCGTTTTTGAGCCCGAATGGCATTACACGATAGCAATAGGGTTCCCCGTTACCGTGAAGAACGGTTTTTTCGTCACCCGGGGGTCCATATCGATTTGGTTGTTGTACTGAGAAGGCATCCATAAACCCGAGGAGTTCATGGTTCGCAGCAGCATCTACGATGAGGCCGATTCACGCAAGAGGAAACCATCTGGGCATGCTTTGTTGATGTCAAGTGAAGCCGATGCAGAAAGGTCGCCATTTTCCGCTTGCCTGACGAGTACATGCTGGCTAGCCATTCAGTATTCTCTACCTCTTATTTACTCCCGCCAGTAGGAGTTTGTCGACTTCCTAGTTGATGGCTTTTTGTCTTTTGAGCCAAGCTCTTCCTTTGTTTGATTGGCTTAAAGGACGGGCTGACGTTCAGCCTGTGGGTGATTACTGTAGGATCAATTCCTCCCATGTCTGCCTGCTTCCATGCGAAGACGTCTTTGTTTTGTCTTAAAAAATGGATAAGGAGGTTCTTGAGGTTTTTCGCTAGCTTGGAGCCGATATGTTTAGATGTTCGGGGTCATTGCCCAACAAGACTGCTCTAGTTCTTCGAGGGCTCGTGTCGAGTGAGTACTCGCCACACATGTCGAGCTCTCGGGCTCCAAGTATATGTTGTCGACCGCTTTTTACGTCGAGTGGATGCCGAAAACATTCCTCCCTAGCCACTTGCCGTCTCCTCGAACCATTCCTACTCCGCTACTGCAGGAATTTGTTCATCAGGCGATATGCGGAAGGGATGGCTTTTATTGTATCGAGAGAGTATTCGCTTCTAAAGAACATGTTATAAGAAAACTGGCGTTTCACGACGAGGAATCTTCACGTAGTCAGCTTGGCCGTACGGGGGATCTCCCAAGGTGAGTACCAATTGTATCGAGCCTGTGAGGTAATAATTTTTCCCAAAGAACCCCGCCAGACGGGTGCGTTGACGGGTTCTAGTTTCTCCTTCCGATGCCCATTTTATCGTACTGACGCGAGACATATCGATCGAACCCCATTGTCAATTAAGACCGATGAATCGCTTTTGTTAGCCATAAATCGCACGAACTACCAAAGGGGTCGCCATGAGGATGTCGGGCATCCCTCCGCATTCAGCCAAAGAATGTGATGGATGTGTCAAGTCGCGGTAGTTTAGACACTGTTTGAATTTCCGCTATCTCTCGGCCGACCGATGCCGTAGATGGGCCTTCCGGCTGAGCCGGATTCCCCTCCTCCCGCAATCCTCCGGATTACACTTCGGATTTCACCTGTGGTCAAGGCTGCGCCGAGTCGCCGTCCCGTCGAGGTGGTGGCTAGTCGAGGCGTGGCCCTGCCTGGCTTTGATTCTGAGCCTGATTTTTAGGGGATAAGGAAGGCCGGAGGTACCCACGCGAATTAAGTACTCTATTTCTCTCTCGAAGTTGTATGCACGTCTCGTGTGCGGTGTCTGTGAATCCCTATGGAACTCGGCAGCATTTGCAGTTGTCTCTCGTCAAGGGGTCCGACTTCATTCAGCTCGCCACCCAGAACCGCTTCGCTTTCGCACTTCGCGCAGAACCCGTGATACTGAGGTCAGCAAGGGGTGAAGGCCGGCGCGACAGCGCCGTCGCCGGACAAGGTGTGACCTCGACGATCTCCGAGGTTCCCACGCTTTTAGGGATCGTTTCATTTTTCTTTCGAGATCCTTCCTGCCGCTTTATCTTTGGGGGCTTCGCCCTCGCTGCTTGTCTGCCCCGCTTTTCTTATGAGGGAAGAGCTCTCTTTCTTGGATATGAGGGCTTCTTTCACCGTTAATATATTTCTCGCTTGCGAGCACTCCTACCCATGTTTGCTCGGGGATTTTTGAGATGGAAACATCAAGCTCGACCAAACCCCTAAGCTAAAGAATGAACAAGATCGCGAATTTCGTCAGTATATCTACCTTTAGAGACTCCGGCATTGAATCGTTGGACATAAGACCTCAGCATGAGCCCCGGTCGATGGCCGCAGAGCGATAACTGGTCATACGTCCCGGCCCTAATGAAGTGAGAGACGAATGCAAATGATAGCTCTCTCGAATGAGGAGATCGACGACTGCGGGAAATTGATGAACCATGCCAAGTGTGGCCTTTAAAGTGATAGCAAAGCTCCGAGATCGCACCGATCTTGATACCCACAATTCCATGTGGTTTTTTGTAAGTGTCGGTGATGACCACGGACTTCGCCATCGAACGCTCTACCGCAGATTCAACTCGCTTCGAAGGGAAGCGGAGTACCGCCGTGTAAGGCGCATCGTTTTGTCGCATCATGTATCCAGTATGAGCGCCCTCTACTACCTCCTTCACACGATGAGCTGGCTGGCGCCTCAACCTCGTTCATGATGATTCTCCCGCCAAATGTGAGGGTGGCGCAGCTCTTCGCTTTCCGACGTGCTTCCAAGTGCGTTGTTTACTGCCTTCCAGGGGCTAGGATGTGGTCCGTGCCCCGGAAGCCGCGCCTGATTCTCGCTTGCTTCGCCTCCACGAGGAGTGCCAGATGTTGTGTCAGTTCCTTCATGAGAGTGGAATGTCACGGCCTTCGAGTCCTGTCGCATCTCCGTGGTCACGATCTGCCCGTGAGTTATTCTAACTCTTCTATTAGACGCCGACATAGGCGAGCGCCTCCCACCTCACACCTGTCAGCTTCAGACGTTCTTAACGCGTCGGAGGTCTACCGCTCAAGGCCGCTGGTCAATCCGATCCTCGATATTAGCGCGAGCCCGCGCGTAGGTTCCAGCCTGATACCATCGCAATCAGAAATCAGTTATATTTTGTAAAGGAACCGCTGCTCCATAAACGGGCGCCACCGATGATGCTTTTTTCAACCGGACCACGTGAGCGCCATGGAAGGCCGACCAACTACCGTACCGACCGTAGGTCGCTGGAACGTCTCGCCGATAGGACTGTTGTCACGCTTGATCTCGCTGTTGGCTTTGGAAGCGCGCACCTTTGCAAAAACAAG
The DNA here is from genome assembly GCA_016808115.1 of Tetrastigma voinierianum. NCBI lineage: Eukaryota > Viridiplantae > Streptophyta > Magnoliopsida > Vitales > Vitaceae > Tetrastigma > Tetrastigma voinierianum. The sequence goes on from JAEQBH010005955.1 coordinate 256,766, forward strand.
AAAGAAGCGGGGTTTCACGCGAGGCTTCGCCGCACGCTTCCGACGCCGTTTCGCTTCTTTCGGCAGAAAAGAGAGACCGCCGTAGGCGCACGTGTCTCAAAGAGATGATCAATACTATGGCTGGTGGCTGGCGCTGGGCCAGATACCTTTCACCGATGGGGCGCCTCAGATTTATGCAGAGACGCTCAACCATCGATACATCAGATCATCTGCTCTGACTTCAGACATTTTCTTATTATCGGCATCTGATTCGCAGCCGATACGTAGTTGAGCTAGCTTTATTCGTGATAATCTCCTTCCTATCAGGGGTCCGATTAATTTTAAGGACAACATTATCGATTATTCTATTTTCAGACCTACGAGACTCTTACACCTGGCCTTCGTACTAAGCGGTCGACCTCATTCACCCACACCAAAAGCCAACGCGAACGGCGATACCTTCGTGCGCTTAATAACGGCCCGAATGCTTCGCCGGACCATTCTTTCTAAGCATTTAATGCGTGACGCGAGCCTTATTTGCATCTCATCAATAATATTTTAAATCTATGATTTTGAAATTGTAGTAATTGATAGAGACAAAAACCGAGAGAAAAGAAAAAGGACATGGTTAGTGAATTTGTATGGATATAACCCTCCTATTAGAAGTGAATCATTGCAAACATTATGCGCTTTTGTACTTAATTTTGTATTAGTTTATTATTATTTTTGATAAATAAGATTAAGATATTTTTAATCATAATAGGGTAGGTATTGAAAACGCTCCTCTAAATAAAAGGTTATTTAGATAGGAATAAAATATATGAAGGTTGCGTTTTGGAACTACTCTATGGACAAATTTTTATTTTGAGAATAAAAGTTACTTTAATATGTTTGATTGTCAATTATTTATTTTTATAATGAGTTTTAATTATGAGAGTAGTTATGATAACATGCCAGTGTTCTAAAACATGCCTTAATTAATTTAAACTGTTTCTTTTTTTTAATGTCTTAGCATTCGGTTCATAAAAGAATTGTATATATATATATATGTAAAAATAATTGAAAAGAAGTCATATAAGAAAAATCCAATTCAAAAACATTTTAAATTTAACAAAACATTTGTTCTAGCAAACATTTCTTCCATGAATCATGCATCACTTTGTTTTGTAGAATTGCTTTCGTTATCAAATCCTATGTATACACAACAAAGTGATGGCTCAGTTCTTAAATGCAATAATTGACAAGTCTTAAACAAGAAGGAGAGAATCAAGGATTCACATAAAGAATTTAAAACAAATTGATAACTACAATCTATATAGATATTTTTGAAATGCTGGAATTAAGGGATTGACCTTGACTGCAAGTGATGAAGATCTTTTCCATTATACCAGATACATACTGTTGTTATGTATACACAACAAAGTGATGGCTCAGTTCTTAAATGCAATAATTGACAAGTCTTAAACAAGAAGGAGAGAATCAAGGGATTCACATGTTAACTTAAAACAAATTGATAACTACAATTCATATAGATATTTTGAAATGCTGGAATTAAGGGATTGATTCCTTGACTTGGTGCGATGAAGATTCTTTTTCCATTATGGCTCTATGAGATACATACTGATGTTCCATTGGGAACCACTTATGTCGGATGGAAGAAAATCCAATTGTTGAGATAATGGCTCTTGCTATGTAATCTTGTAAACAATAGCCAGACTAAAGGTGTCAGTTCTACATGAAAAAAAAAGATGAAGAGCCTTTATCGCTATAAACTAAAAAACCCAATTACGATCAGATACGACTATAGTGCTGAGGCCGCACGCATGTGTTAAATACACAAAGCTGACAACAAGAACTCACTGATTCATTTCTCCGCTCGTGAAAAAAATAAGACACGCCGGTCATTCCAATTAATTTTTGGCTGTTTACTTAAATAAAATCCTCTCGATTTTTGGCGCATTTAAAATCGCAAACTGCTCAAGTCATAAAATCGCTAAAGAAATCTGTTAACCTGGTTTATTTTGAATTAAATTTAACCATTAAGCCAGATTTAATTCATAATGCTTCACGTTAATTTTACAATTAAGTTTTCATTTAATTCATAAATTTTTAATTAAATCCTTTAATGGCCAATCCACCTCATAATTTTGCCTATAAATTCAAATGAGTTCTAAGTTTGAGAAACTCTTCAACCTCCTTTTTTTAGCAACTTTGAATCTCGTTTTTCTTCTCACTTTGCTATTCTTGTTCTAGAGCTCATTTCCTACTCTAAATAACTGTTGTATCTCGAATCACCCTAAGAATAGTTGTTTATACATGCCTCAATACTTTGTTCTCCCCAACGACAATACGATTTTACAAGCACAAATATTAGTCTCGAACTTTCCATCCAACGATTTTCGCTCCTATAATTGTCCCATTTACCGCCATTGGCCCCCCGTCTTTTTGACCTTCATAGGGTGCATCTTCAACAATCTTAGGAATTTGACCATGGACACCAATGCTACAGTCCCTGCCCTTGCTATTGGAGCTTCAGCAGCAGCTCCTCCCACTGCAGCTCCTTCCGCTGCAACTCTCCCACTTCACGCAGCCCCAAATCCATTGCTACCGCACCACCGCTTTCATGATTCCCGCCACTTCAAAACCCTTTCTGCATCTCTAGATTGAGGTCTTCTCCGCCACTCTCAAACGCTATGAACTACATACCCACTGATAAGAATGGAGGGTATGGTTGTTGTCCACTGTGAAACCATTCTAAGAAATGGACAATGCTGAATTATATTCACGACATACCATCCTATGATATATGGCATGCTAGATTAGGACACGCGAGTAAATTTACATATTAAAAATGCAAACTATAGCCTTATCAATAATATTGATTATTCAGACTTAAGTAAATATCAAATAAAAAGTCAATTTCCTAAGAAACTAAAAGATATGACCCAAGGACTGTATAAAACAAACCGGTTAACTTATTCACCTGATGTGAGATTTAAAACAACCATGACTAGAGGAGGTTAGAAATTCATGTGACCTTCATCGATGATTTATCTAAACACTAGAGTTACTCGCTTAGAAATAAAGATGAAGACGGAGTTCTTAAGCTATAAAGATGAAGTAGAAAATCAACTTGATAGGAAAATCACAAGGATTAGATCCATGTAGGTGAATACATCCCTTTAAATGATTATCATAAAATGTTAATAATTCACGGTCGACTCCTCCTTATTCAATTCGAGTCAAATGGAGTTAAAAGAAAGAATACAAGACTTTAGTTATAACATGAATTCTCACAGGTGCTTCAACACCTTAATAATCTACGGGTGAAACCGTATCACCGCATGTCATCTAAAAAATAGAATTCCATACAAGAAAATTGGTAGGACACCATATGAGTTAGCGGAAATGTCATGCACTTAACCCAAATATTTGAAAGTGTGGAGGTGCTTTGCCAAGGTTATGTTACCTATCCCTAAAAAGAGGAAAATATGATCAAAGACTTCTATTGCATGTTTATTTGGTATGCTAGTAATAGTGCGGCTTATAGATTTCTAGTTTGAAAAGTGATGTTCTAGAATGCAACACTATTATTGAGACAAAAAATGCATAATTTTTTTGAACATATCTTTCCACTTTCAAGAAAAATTTCTCATACAATCTATAAGTGTGAATGATATAGAAACTCATATGATGAGCATGTGCCTACCACTGTGGATGATATGAAAAGCCTCACGATGAGCTGAGTAGTGAGTAAGAGACAAAAGAAAAAGAGGTTTCCCTTTAGAGATGATTTTTATACTTATTTGATTGAAAATGAACCATTCTTTTATTTTTGAAGCGATTTCTTTCTCTGACGCATTACTTTGGAAAGAAGCCTTTAAAACTGAGCTTGAATTTATTTTAAAGAATCAAACATAAGAGTTAGTCGATTTACCTTCAAGAGCAAAACCTATTGGTTACAAGTGGATTTTCAAAAGAAAATATTTGCCAAATGATTCTATTGAAAAATATAAAGCTAGGTTAGTAGTCAAAGGTTTTTCGCAAAAACAAAAATATTGACTATTTTGATAATGCTTGCCCTGCTACTAGATTCTCCATTCGTATTTTGATTGCTTTACCTTCTATCCATAAACTTTTTTACCCATCAAATGGATGTTAAAAAACATTCTTTAATGAGATTTAGAGGAAGAAATTTACATGCTACAACTCAAGGTTATATTACACCTGAACAAGAAAATAAAGTTTACAAATTGAACAAATCTCTATATGGTTTAAAACAAGCACCTAAACAATGACATGAGAAATTTGATAATGCTTTGTTGAAAAATGGGTTTTTATCTATTGAAGTGGATAAATGTGTATATACAAAGTGTATAGAAAAATAATGTGTAATCATTGCATTGTATGTAGATGATATGTTGATTTTTGGCACTAGCTTCAAGTGTGGTACATAGTACCAAGAGTATTTCCTCTAACTCACGCCTTGACATGAAAGATAATGGTGAAGCTATAGAATAAGTGAAGATCACAAGGACGTGGTTTATAATGTTGTCACAAGATATGTTGATAGGTAATACTAAGAGGTTTAGACATTTTGTTGCCAACCCAGAGTACCCCTTATGATGCTAACAATCTATTTGATGAAAATCGAGGTATCCTGTAGTCAAGCTGAGTATGCACAGATTATCGGGAGTCTGATGCATTTGATGAAATTTCTAGACCTAATATAGCATATGCAAGGTGTAGATTAAGTGTATATACACATAATCCCAATAATGATCATCGTAGCATTAGCTAGACTAATGAAATACTTATGTTGCCATGAACTATGGTATCATATATAGTGGATTTCCGTGGTTAAAGGATACATCAATGCTAACTAGATCTCGGATTCAGATAAGATAAAATCCACAAGCGTTGCGTCTTTACTGGGAGATGCAGCTGCTCGAATCATCTAAACAAACCCTCATCACTACTTCTTACCATGGAGTCGCAGTTTATAGCTCTCAATCTGCATGTGTAAAGAAGATAGGTGGTTAAGGAACTTCCAAGTGAATTCTTTAATGGTACGACACCTTTCAAGCTCCTATGCATTGTGATTGCCACATCAATATCGATCTCAAAGAATAAAGCATTCAATGGGAAAACAAGTACATATTCGTCAAGACATGAGGTCATGGAATACACAAAATGGAATTATTTCCATTGACTATGTAAAGTCAAAAGTGAATTCGCCGATCCTCTACACCAAAACATTTGGGAAGAAAATTAATTTTGGAAACATTGATGCTGAATGGAACTCTAGCCAATATGGAGATTAGCAATGGAGAGGAACCAAATCTTTCAGAATTGAGATCCCATGAAGAAGGTTCATATGGGTAATAACAAGTCACTTGCTAAATCCTATTAGCACCAACAAAATTGTCCCTTCCTATGGTGTGGTTATGGTGCTAGAATACATAATTTGATAAATATGAGTAATATCCTTAATAGATTCCATATCCTTTATGGGTGGTACATATAAATGCAAGGTACTTGATGAAATCACTCATATAAGTGTGGGAGTGGCTACTCCCATGAAGTGGTATGGCAAGATTTCTAAAGCACTATAAAATAATCAGGCACAAATTGCCTAATCGCAAGCATTTAAATCCACGCTGAACATCAAGAATCGTTATGGAGTCGATGGATAAGGTCCTAATTTACGATCAAGAGTAATCAGTTCATGAGTGCGGTATTTCACCACTGTGAAGTTAAATCTATTCATCTATGTTGGTTCACAGTTCATGAACACCAAACTTAAGGCGCATTACCTTTTCCATATTTCAAACAAAGTGTTTTAAATATAAAGATTTTTAATACAACTTTCTTTTGAAAAATGTGGGGGGGATTGTCAGAATAATAGTTTTCAAAACTAAAGGTGTCATTCCATTATGGAAAAAAGACAAGAATCTTATCGGGTTTATAAAATAAACCCAATTAAGGGGTTTCAGAGCATGACTTTAAGAAGATGGGAGGCCTTGTTTTTATAACCAAAACAAAACGTTTTCGCTTCGTTTATCGTAACGGTTTTTCTAATGCAATTTTTTTTTTTTTTTTTTTGTGAAAAACATTCGTTTATGGTTTTGTCATAGATATCAAGACATGTAATGCTTATAGACATCAGGGTTTCATTCTGACTTCATGTAATCATCAGACCGTTTTTCACAGAATTTTTTTTTTTTGTTTGTAAACCTTTCTCTTATGCAAAGGCTTCACTTTGATTTTACACATCGACATTAATGTTATTCTAGAACTGTGAGATAACTATTTCTATGTTATTTCAAGATCAGACCGGATTTAATTAATTTATTTTAGATATAGAACTTCCAGTTATCTGTCTTCAATAATTGTTGAACTAATGTGATCGTGTTGGTTAATACTTTGTCTTTGGTCCTCAATTTTTCTTTTTCCAATGTTGTTAATCAAAACCAGAATATGTTCGTTAAGTACTGCCTATTTATTTTTCGAGATATTGTTTCTTCAGAAGTGGGGTTAATCTATTTTTTATATACCTGATTTTGCAAATTGCATTTAGCTAAACAATTTTGTATACACTGTTTCTGTAAACATTAGCCACTTTGATTAATCCTCATAATTTGGCTCAGTCATTTTTTACATATACTGTGTTTGCTCAAAATTTGGCTAAGTCATTTTATTAATTTAATATATTGTTTTTGAAACACTGGGTTCAAGAGAATGACTACCGATTCTTCTACCCCTAATCGTGGTGCCTCCGGTCCGGTTATGGCACCAATGACTGTGAGTCATGGATAGAAGTCGGAAAAATTTAATGAGACAAAATTCAAAAGGTGGCAACAAAAGATGTCATTTCCCACCGACCACCCGAATTTGGGCCCGCTTCCTTCAAGAGGACGCCTCGCATTGAAGGAAAATGAAACCGACAAAAGCGCGGTTGCCGCTATGGAAGCATGGAAGCAGCGCCGATTCAGGTCGCACCACTTCCTAAACACCCGACAACACACTATATAATGTATTGCGCTCACATCGCAAGAGAATCGGTGGGAATCCTTGGACAAGAAGTTTGTAGTGGGAAAATTCCTAGACTACAAGATGCTTGATACCAAGACAGTGATCAGTCAAGTTCAAGATCTACAAGTGATTTTGCATGACATACATGCAGAAGGGATGTCTCTCAATGAATCTTTCCAAGTGGTTGCACTGTTGAAAATCATACCACTACGGAAAGAATTCAAGAATTACCTAAAGCATAAGCGGAAGGAAATGAGACTTGAAGACTTAATAGTGAGGTTGAGAATAGAGGAAGACAACCGTGCATCTGAGAAGAAGGCAGGCAAGGGCTTCATGGAATCTAAGGCCAATGTTATGGAATAAGGTCAGACCTCTCATAATCACAAGAAGAGGAAGCACAATGGCAACGGTCCTGGCAAGGTCCTAAGTGAAAAGTTCAAAGGCAAGTGTTATGTGTGCAACAAGCAAGGGCATCGTGCTAAGGACTGTCGTAGTCACAAGGAACAAGGGAATCCAAAGAAGAAACGCCCTGAAGCCAATGTGACTGAAGTAGACGATGTCTCAGACATGAACCTCTCAGCCTTAGTCTTCGAGGTGAACTTCATTGGCAGCAAAACCAAGGAATGGTGGGTGGACACAAGGGCCACTCGTCATGTTTGCTCATACATATGCCTCACCATCAAACCAGATAATACGGAGAACAACTCTTATGGGCAACTCTCTTCTTCCAAGGGTTGAAGGCCAAGGGAAGGTAGTATCAAGATGACATCGGCAAGGAACTTACTCTCAATGATGTGTTGCATGTGCCAGAAATTCGAAAGAATCTAGTGTCTGGATCATTGTTGAGTAAGAAGGGCTTCAAGTTGGTGTTTGTCTCAGACAACTTCATCCTCACTAAAAATGGGATGTATGTGGGAAAGGGGTACATGAGCAATGAGCTCTTCAAAACGAATGTAATGACTGTTGTACCTCCCATTAAGAATATCAATAAAGAGCACGCCTTCTCCGCTATATGCTTGAATCTTCAAACAAACGTGCATGGTAGACTAGGACATGTTATCTATGATACATTAAGAGATTAATTAATATGGAATGTTTTCCTAAATTTCAAATAGATCCAAATCAGCAATGTGAGATTTGTGGAATCTAAACTACAAGAACTTCCTTCCAATCAATTGAAAGAAGTAGTAAACCTCTAGAATTAATACATTCAAATATCTGTGATTTGAAATTTATTCAAATGAGAGGTGGTAAGAAATATTTTCTTACATTAATTGATGATTGCACAAGATATTGTTATGTTTACTATTGAGAAGTAAAGATGAGGCATTGGAAATGTTTCAACATTTCAAGAATGAGGTGAGAACCAACTTGATGTGAAAATTAAGGTAATACTAAGTGATGTAGGTGCAATATAAGCACCTGGGATTTTGTTCACAACATGGTATAATACACCAAACTAATCGCACTTCTATTCACTCCTTGAAGAAATGGGGTTGCTAAACGCAAGAACAGAACTTTAAAAGAAATGATGAATGCATTACTATTAAGTTCTAGACTACCTCAAAATTTGTGGGGGGAAGAAATTCTTTCCGCAAATTATATTCTCAACTGAATACCTCACAAGAAAACCAATAAATCCCCCTATGAGTTGTGGAAAGGTCAAAGACCTTCTTATAAATACTTGAAAGTGTGGGGTGTCTGGCTAAAGTGGCGGTACATATACCTAAAAAGGTTAAAATAGGACCAAAACGCTGATTGTGTTTCATTGGATATGCACATAATAGTAGTGCATATCAAGCTTTTCGATTCATAAATAAGAAATTATCACTATGCATGCCAATACTATTATCGAATCAAGGAATGCATCTTTCTTGAAAATGTATTTCCTTACAAACTGCGAGTCAAACTCAAGTAAAGGACTCAAGATACCGCAATATAGCAATGGCGCCAACAAGATGCGATGATGAACCTAGAGGCAGCAAAGAATGGAAACGCCAAAATCTTTTGTCCGATTTTAACGATTCTAGAAGATGGTTTCTCAAAGCTTTAAAGAAGCTATGTCAAGCCCCTAAGCTCCATATTAAAGAGGCTATAAACGATGAAGTAGAATCCATCTTGCAAAATCTCCCATACGTGGAACTAGTGGATCTTTCCACCAGTTCAAAACCTCTAGGATATAAATGGATATTCAAGAAGAAAATGAAAGTATGGATCTATTGATAAATATAAAGCCGACTGTTACAAGCAAAGAATGGATTGGACTATTTCGAACAATTCACCAGTAACAAGAATATCATCCATTCGGATGTTAATAGCTATTGCAGCTATACACAATCTCGAGATACATCAAATGGATGTAAAGACAACTTTCTTAAATGGTGACCTGGATGAAGAAATTCATAATAACAACTCAAGGGTTTTCTGCCTGTGTCAAGAAAAAGAAAGTTTATCGGGCTTGTTAAATCCTTTATGGATTAAAGCAATGTAATGCAAAGCGGGCATGAGAAATTTGGATGTTGTAATGATGATAAATGGATTCAAAATCAACGAAAGTGTGACAAATGTATATAAGGAACACCGAACGGATTTGTCATGGTTTGCCTCTATGTCGATGATATTTCATCATGGGTAGCATTAATGAAGTCACAAAATCGCCAAGGAAAAGTTCAATAATAAGTCGACATGAAAACCGAAGTTGGGTCGATGTTATACTTGGGATAAAGATCTCCAAACATCAAAATGGACTAATATTATCCAATCACATTACATTGAGAAAATTCTCAAGAAATTTAAACAAATGATATGAGTCCAATGAGAACACACAGATGTAAATCTACATCTATCCGTAAAAAAATGGCAAAAGCCTTTCACAACAAGAATATAAAGCAATTATAAATTTCGATGTATGTCATGAATCGTGACTGCCCATGCTATAGCTTACGCCACAAGAAATTCGAGTAGATACACAAGTAATCCAGTCCTGACCATCGAAGGTTATAGTTGTGAGTTTCGAGGTATTTGAAATACACCCAAAACTATGGATTGCAATTACAAAATATCCAACAAAGCATTTCGAAGGATACCGTGGATACGAATTGATATCCACACCAAAGACTCAAGTCCACAAGTGGCTATCCATTTACACTGTGGTGGAGCTGTCTTGGAAATCTTTCTGCTAAACGTGCATTGCTAGATCCACGATGGAACATGAGTTTATTGCACTAGATAAAGCTGGTGAAGAAGCAGTTTCTTCACATTTCTTAGAAGATATTCCAATATGGCCAACCCGTGGCTCGTTATCTCGCATTCATCGCAATAGTCAATCGCTAATTGAAGAGTACAGAGTCATATATCTAACGGTAAGTCTCGACATATCTCGCCGAAGACATAATACCGTAGAAGACAACTTCTCTCTAATGGTATTATGACCATTGAACATATAAAGGTCAAAAGAGAACATTTGGCGGATCCGTTAACTAAAGGCTCTGACCAGAGAGCAAGTAGGTAACCATCAAGGGAATGGGTTTAAAGCTTATACACTAAAGAGTCACCAGAATGGCAACCCAACCTAGTTGACTAGAGATCCCAAGATCTAGGTTCAAAGGGACAACCGAATTTTGTGTGACTCATTGAAGATCACTACGGAGAACAAATCTCCTACTCATTCCTATAATCAGAATAGTGATGCTCGCAAATGGTCAACGCGTAGGTTCACGCTTTTAATGATTCTTATATCTTGTTAAAGACAAGTGAGGTATAGCATAATACCTTCCATAAGAAGTCACCTATGTGAGTGAGAACCGGGATGGTTCTATGAGAATGATAGGCTACATTATCTAGGAGCACTCATGAAACCAGGAATTGTTCAGGGCCAAAATGAACACAACCGTGAGAACCAACTGTGTCAGGAAAGATTCTGCGTGAATGTTATTGTCTTGGTTTACACAAATGATTGAACAGTTCAAGACATCATGTTCACCGATCAATCAGTAACCTGATAGCATTTCACAAGGGAAGGTTTAAGGCCACAAGCTACCTTCCTCTATACAGAAAATTTCCAATTGAACTCTCTCTCTTAGTGTCAGCATGTCATCCGCATTAATCTCAGTCAATTTCATTCATGTGGGGGATTGTTGGAAAAAACGGGTTTCAGCACAATAATTTAGCTATCTTTGAGCTGTAATTACTGGGTCCCACAAAAGCTTATGGTGGGTCCACATGGGAATGTGTTCTCTCCATGAGGAGATGAAGATTATATATTTAGTTACTAAACCATTAAGGAGTGAATTAGAAATTGTCTCCAAACATCACCCCCTGAAAACGGTAACTCAAAGGTTTAAGCCAGGAAAAGCTTCGTGTCCCACATCAGATGGGAACAAGATTTTCAAAGGGTATAAATACACCCACTAGAAGGGGTTTGGACCCCAAGGGGCACCCCGGGCTTTTGTAGGCGGAGAGGACCTAGCTCATGCTCGTCTCACCACACTACTGCGCCCCGCCCGCATCGCCTGGGTCGGAGTTAGCTTAAACTCACCTTTTGACATCAAAACGCTGTCGTTTTTTGCGTAGGTTATCGTTGATTGATGCCTTCCAAAGAGGACGATCGTGCTCATTCTATGAACCGAAATTGGTATGACCTTCCACCTTCAAGGATCAGACTAACGCCTCACGGTGTGTCTAAAGCCACACTTTCTCATTTCAAATACATTAAATATTCTATTCATTCATTTCATTTCATATGCTAGAGAGAGACTGAAGTTCTCGCATACGCCTGCTCGACAGCTAACACAGAAGTGCTTTCCGTTAGGAGATCATTTCATCCTCGAGACAAATTCATTATTCCCTAAGCACCACCGCGAGGGCAATACTAACGCTTCCATGAGATTGCGGTCCAACACAAGACTCTGACCGCAAACAAAAAGTTCTTTCTGGTTTTCCGCAAACTTGTTAATTGCATTCCACATATTAAGCTTAAGGTCTCTCAGAAACTCAAGTTTCCATTAAACGTGTTTTATGCTCATCTCGTTACGTTCTACATTGTTTTTATAGTACTATCTTTAACAAGAATTTCATGAATGCTAGGTTTCAATTCATGGGAGTTTTCGTGCGTCATAATAGTCAACTCAAAAGTCTTCATAATCCCATCGGTAGATGATGAAACTTTTCAACTAAGATAAAAAGCTTTTCAAGTAAACAAATAACCAAGACTTCCTTATAATCATTCCTAAGACTATTTAACACCCGTATAACTAGATCTTTTCATTACATGATCGCTTTACAAGAGAACATGCTACGTAAAAGCACCACTTACACCCTTTCCTACTAAATAAACATATAAAGAGAACCAGGCATGACGGTTAAGCAAACACACTCTTTCGGAAAATTTGTTTGGAATTCATAAGAGTTAGTCTTCAGTTAGAGAAGTTAACTACATTAACTGTTACCAACCGAAACCTTCGGAAAAAATACCCCAACCCACATAATCCCTACTAAGTCAAGCTTAATTGACCTGTCATAGAAGATACAGGATGTGTATGGAGTAAATTTTTATTTGTGCTTAGACGAGATATAAGCTCAAGTCTAATGATGATTTATTATTATTAGTTATTTATTTAATCGCATTTTTGGATTTGTCTCACAGCTTTTGTTGGTGCTGCAACAGCACCTCACGTTATTGTTTTTGGGTAGACTTGATATGATATTGAAAACTTGAGAACTTTGTTTTATTTATTTTGTTCGCTTTATTTTAATTTTTATTATTCTTTGTAGTCGAGCTACATCAATTTGGTATCAAAGCTGCTTATACCTTCAATTCTCCATCGCAAAATCGCAGGCTGTGTTTGCCCTGTGATTATATAGACTAAACCTTTCAAATTAATATAGTTACAAGAGCCTTACAATTCTCTTGCATCTTTGTCTACTTGGACTTGTTTGGATATAACTGATAAAATTACTTTATATTGCTTAATTTGAAAATGGTGCAAGTGCACAGATCATATAAGTAGTAAAATGGATGTACGTCCAGATATCATTCCCACAGAGATTGACAAGAATTTGGAATCAACTACCCCAACTACTTAAGGTCCACACTATTTGAACTCCAAATGGATATTGATGGTTTAATCTAGAAGATAATAGTCTGAAGGTACATGAATGTAAAAGGAAATCAAATGTTACCAACTAAAAAAAAATAAAAAAAATCAATTACTGGGATCAATCGTTTTCATGAGAAATGAACACTATCAAGAGCGTACCGTAATGTTCCAATTCCTGCATTAATATTCATTACTCTATTTTGTTGCTGGATGTGGATTTGTCCAAGATGCCTTACAATGCAATTGGATTTCTCCATATTCACTGGTTAGAGGCCCCTACTTTTCTCAAAGACAAGGATCTAACCAAATTACTGTGTTTTTCTAATCTCTTTACAAGATCCGGGGCATTTTTCTTTCTCAATACTTCACACCTTACCGAGACTCCAGATTTCGCTCTCTTTCAGAGGGTTACCGCAAACTTCTTACAAATCCACTGATTATTCATCCTTTAAATCTAATGGTTCTTCCTTCCTTGATTAGTTCGCTAATGATGTGGTCGAACTTCCCTCAGATACGGTGAAAATTTCGATATTACATTGATAAATTTTTCTCTCCAACATCAATTATGAGTGAATAAGGAATTTATCGAGGTGGTCTTCGTGAGCTTAGTAGTTCATCAATGGTAGTATATTTATAATCGCACAAGTGGAACGCTCCTGTCCTCAGAATCTGCCTCTATGTCACGGTAGGGCCTCTCAAACTCAGAGTAGAAACAATCCTTGGAAATGGCAATTAGCCTGCTACCATTGGGAATTGATCTATTCAAGAACAACATCAATCAAATAAATTCCAATCCTTGAAATGGTATCATTTGATGATGCAGAAAAGATTGTAACTAATGGTAAATCCAATCTAGTGAAATTGCGTTCTAAATACTGCATTACAATCGACAATGGACCACATCAAGTACACCCACGGTAATTGTAATAAGCTGAAAAGAACGAATCCCGCAATTCGTCCGCACTCCATTACCTCAGCAAGAATTGTAAGAGAAAACTGTAAATTTAATCCAAATTTTCACGTTTCTACACAGTCACCGGTTCGGGATCCAAAAGAAAATAAAAAAAAAAACCTATTCTAAAAATATACAGTGAGTCCTTCACCTCTTCCCAGTTCTGGGTATCGAAGAAGGGAGCTGCTTAACTAAAATTGATAAGGGTTATTTATAACTGTCCAAAATTGGGCCTGATTCCAAGCTCCAGGTGGATTTCTTAAAAGAAAGGCCCAGTTCACTGTTTTCAAGTCACAACCTCAAAATGGAGTTGCAATCCGCTTTTGCCTTCAGCCCCGCGTCGCGATTCTATTTCGTGTCACACCATATTTCAGGCCATGTCTTCGCTCTAGGTCATGACTTCTTTTCTCGGTCGCGACTTTGTTTAAGCTTCTGTTCTCATCAATGTTGCTCGTCACGACGCTGATAACAAAGCCGTTAATTAAGCAATTTCTCCATCGCACCTTTTCCGTCGCAATCTCAAAAAGCACGTTCCAGACCTTGAATTCTTAGCATTTATTCAATCTCAACGTTTTGTCACAACAGTCCTTCTTAGTTCGTCGATGTTCCCGTCACAACCTAAGACGTCATAATTCTTTGTTACCTTTGTCGACCTCTTTGTCTTTGTCTCGCTATACGTACTTAGTTGCGCATTAATCGATCATCTCTCGTGGACTCTATCCTCATCAAGCATCGTAATTATTAGTCGCGATCGAAAACCCGGGTCGCACCAATTGATATTCCTGCCTTTCTCCGTCGCAACCCCTATTTTTTTAGTTCATAATTCATTTTCCTGTCAGCTTTTCATTTCATGTGTCGTGAACCACAAAATGGTGTCGCGAATTTTATGGTTGCTATTTTTCTCGATAGGTTTTTGTTCCGGGGCTTGCTTAAATAGTTACAATTTTTTAATGACAGTTGTTCAAAAAACCCTCCATGTGGAGCATCTCCCTTGTCTTTTGTTTCATGTTTAACTACAAAAGCACGCCGCACCTTCAATTGAGTCTTTCAATTAAGAACTAGTTGCAACTTCAATTTTCCTACAAAGACCTCATCTATGGCTTCATCAACCGATCATCGTCGCGACCTCAAGTTTATGCTGCTACCTGCGTCGTCTTCATTTGGCGTCGCAACTCCAAATTGCGTCACGACCTCGTGATTCTTCCTCAATGTTCCTTTCCGTCTCAAAGAACTCTTCCTTGGCTCAGAACATCTATTTCGGGTGCCTTAGTATTTCGGGGTCACAACTCATTTCTTCCGTCGCGACTTGGCTTGATGCGTACCTCCATTTCTTCCTCAAGACTAGTCTTGGTGGGTGTCAGACTGAATTAACTGAATCAAGAAATCCTCGCAGGACTTCACCTCAATCATGACTTTACTCCCGAAGTATTAGACTGGTTCTTCCGTTCTGGCGGGCTTTTGATTATGTTATAATTTCTACAAAATTATATTGTTAAATATCAATATTTACATATTAATCAAAGATTCATATTGTCATTTAAATTAGAAAATGATTAAAAAAATTAAATGAGGTTTAAATTTTCAACAAGATGCTAAGACAGACTAATGCGTACCAAGATAGAGTCAATGTAAGAGAACTAGATTATCTACTGCATTCAAAGTCTTTGATCGTCGACAACGAAATTGACTTTGCTGTACTCTTTGTGTTTAAGAGCTCACAAGATTTTCAAATACTTCTCTCTCTTCACGGTTCCCTTCCTCATCGAATCGATAGAGCTTCGCTTTTAGATCGAGGATCGCTTCTTCATCCTCCTCACTAGTGGAGACCGCAACCTCCTCGAGCTTCACTATAGGAGCCACTTGGGACCTCTTCCTCTAAAAGAACATAGAAACATTCCCTACAAATCTGTTCTAGGGTTTTGGGGCACTTAAGAGCGGCTCTCCTCTGGATACAGATGGAGCACTGTATAAGACCAGCCTTCTTAGGTTTAACCTCAACTTCCGCCATTCAATCTTCACAAATTCCAACCATATGAATTATTTCCCAAAAATTATACTTCAGAAGAAATTGTTTCCTAAAACAAACAGTAGAGATTAGCAAATAACAAAACTACTAGAGGATTGGGAGATCTAGTCGTAGAGTCAATCGAAGAGAACTGGCCAGAACCCTTCATATAACCCAATTAAATTATCAAAATACCCGGATTTTTCATAAAGCCTACTTGTCATTCCCAAATTGGCACCGTTCCTTTGTTTTAATTGTTGTTCTCCACTGCAGGTTGTTATCTTCTGTTACCGCGTATTAACCCCGCCTTTGCTATCTCACCTTCCATTGTCGCCTCATCGTTGCCGCATTTAACTTTGATTTCGATTGTCAAATCACATTTATCGCTAAACTCATTCGAAGTATGTCGGGCGACCTTTGTTACCGGGCTGATCTTTTGCTGTGGAACCCGATATGTTGGTTTTCAAAATTGCACCTAGTTTTACAAATCGTTGTTTTAACCCCTCTGTGCCAGGAGGACTTCTCATTTGATCATCAAGTTTCGAATAAGCAATTAATTTCCTTCATCAATGAATTGTACACTTTATTTGATTCTCGCAAACTAATGCTATGAACAGTAAAGTAATCCTAAAGGTTCTTCAACATGGTACATTTTCTTTTACTTTGAAAACTCAATTAATATTCATGATATTTAAGCATATTTTGTTTGATTGTTTTATGTTCCATTTTATTTCATAGAGCATAAAGAGTATTAAAAAAAAAAAAACTTGTTGTTTTTTTTAGTTATTCTTGTGCTCATAATATATGATATATAATCGCATCACATTTTTAGATTTGTGTTTGCATTAGCATATAGTTTATAAATTTCCTTTAGTAAAATTTTAGATTCTATTCAGCATGTTAAGCCACAGTGATACTGTTGAATCTTCTTTCTTCACCTAACATAAAAGATTCAACGCAGAGATTTAATAATTTTGATTTAAGACTCCAAGTTTTATCTCAATATCTAAATGATGTCTAGTATATATTACCCATCATCATGATCAAATAAAGCACAATTTGATTCAGTCACTGGATCAGTAAGTAATTTAAATTCAATGTGTGGTCAATTGACTCAACGTTAATCTTTCAATGTTTGGGCAATTGACTCAACGCCAATCTGCCCTCGAACAACAAACTCATGCAATAAATCGGAAAATGATTTTTCTTTAAACATTTGCAACACGGTATAAAGTGAATACGCTACTTAAACTGTTAAAACACTGGGGTCAACACACATTAGGGTTCAAGTCTTTTTTTAGAGTGTTCACATCAATATTGTATTTAATTCACAAATGCTATTTGTATGACAATCTCGAGTAAAATGAACTTAGGTAGTAATTCACCGCTTCAACTCACACGAGGTTACCTCGTATTAGGAGACCATCAATTCAACCTTAGGTGGTCCGTTTCAACCTATCAATGTCAACTTCCCATTAGATTACCAACCATCATGCAAAATTACCCACCAAATCGTGGAGAGAAGATGTCGCCTCAAACCCATACCGCTTAAAGTTAATGGTAACGGGCAGAGATCGTGATATTGTGTTGACAACCTCAAAGGGATACACGTGTTTGTTATGCTCCTGAATTTGATGGTAGAATGGATCCGAACGCGCTTTCTGATTGTTAGTCATACATGAATATTTTACTGGTATGAATGATCGATAAAGTAAACCACCCTGCTTTTCTAAAATGAAATTAACCAATTCAACTAAAGGTACTAGCAAAATGTGTTGCAAGAAGATTTGTTCAGGTGAACCACCCATCACCAATAAGTTGTTGTGAAAGCAAAGTTGCAAGAAAAGTACATTCTCCATCATATAAGAGTCAATTGTTCTCCAACATGATTAATCTAAAAACAAATGACTCTTGTGTTGTAGTCGAATATTCTTCTAAATTTGAGGAAGATAGCCAGGCTTAGTGAGTCTCCAAATGGTGGATCAATTTGTTGTTTATGTTCGCTTTTGCTGAATATCTCTTAGGTCTTATTATCCAAAAGATGGTTAAATTAGATTGCTCCATTAATCGTAGAGGATGCCAACAAAAAGCCATAGGAAGTTTAGAAGTCCAAGAAACCCTCTCACCTTGCACTGAAAGTTCACCCAAGTCATAGTCCATGTCATCGAATGGTAATACTAGCCCACAATAATAGATGAGCTCAGCCTATAACTTTCTTCCGCCACTTTCTCCATTACCCAAGGCTGGCACCTGATTGTCACATAAGGCTACCCACATGGTCAAGTCATCCTGCTGTCCCAACGCATTGGTAACAGATGTTAACAAGAGTAGTTTGAGATGCCAGAGGAAGACCAAACTGTTGATCCTTTAGATTATCCTTGTGATGGAAGATGATCTTCATGAGGATCAGATGATGTTGGCTTAGCTGGTGTGGTTAGACGTGTTATCCACAAACTATAGATATAATGATAATTGGTGCTTTATCGTATTTTCACAAATCATACAGTGAGATAAGAGTTCGTTAGTGATTAATGGGGCAGTCTGAATGAATGTGGTTTCTAAGAATGCTGTTAAATTGTTAAACCTAAAAGTAGAATCATATCCAAATCCTTTTAGAGTAGCTTGGGTGAATGACCATACTTTGTCTATCGCTTAAAGGTGTCTAGTCTCTATTCAAATGGGAGATTATAAGGATGAAATCTATTTTGATTGTATACCCATGGATGTCATTTATGTTTTTGAGGTTCTTCTCGGCTTTATGATCTGAATGTTACCAATTTTTAAAAGATTACATTGTCTACTTCAAGTATAAGGGTAAGAACATTATTTTGAGACTTGCTAAGCCTAAAGGTTGCAATGGCAAACGTGACATCTCTAAACCTCTCTAATCAAATTTGCACACTAAATAAGAAGTTTGGAGAGAGAGGGAATTGAGAGTGGTATGTGCTTAGCATTAGTGGCAAAAGGGAGTTCCATATGATTCTTCATTGGGTCGATGTTCCTTAAAAGTGAAGAATTGTTAGATGATTTTTATGATATGAGTCAATGAGTTTGAAAAGAACTACCACCTTTAAGAGACATCCAACATGCTATAGATTTAGTTCCGTGTTCTCAACTCCATTTAACTTTCACATTATAGGATGAATCCTAAAGAGAGGGAGGAGTTGAATAGGCAAGTAGGCTGGACTTTTTAGAGAGAGGATTTGTTAGGTATAGCCTATCTTGTGCGGTGCCAACTTTGTTGACACCTAAGAAAGATGGATCTCGGAGAATGTGTGTGGATAGTAGAGCCATCAATAAGATCACAATCAAATATAGATTTCCTATCCCTCGCCTTGAGAATATGTTGGATCTATTAGCTGGTTCTAATGTATCTTCAGATAGATTACATGAGGTTATCATCAAATTCAGCAGCCGTGAGATGATGGAAAAACTGTGCATTCAAAACGCAAGATGGTTTGTTTATGGTTAGTCATGTCTTTTGTCATTCGTAATGTCATGAGAGTTATGATCCATGTCCTACGCCTTCATTGGTAAATTTTAATTAGTCTACTGATGATATCATCTAAGAGTTTAACTAAATAAGATATTTAGAACACTTTTGACAAGTTTTTCTCACTCTTCGAGAGGTGCTATGGTTAACCTTAAGAAGTGTTATTTTATGCAACTACACGCTAGTTTTCAGGTTCGAACATGGCATTTAACTCGATCTTGAAAAGTTAGAGTTTGCTAAGGAGTGGCCTAACTAAAATCTACTACTAAGACTCATGGCTTTCATTGTTTAGCCGCTTTATAGAGATTATATGATTTGTACTATTATGGATCCTATCATAAAATGTTTAAAAATGAGGAGTTTCAATGGTCTAATGCTGCTAGCCATGCATTAAGAGAAATCAAGGTCAAAATGACTGAGGCACCTGTTTTGAAATATCCTGATTTTACCAAAGTTTTTGAGGTTTTCGATGCATCGTGTAGGTATGGTGGTGTCTTCAGTCAAGAAGGTCAAATTCCATAGCTTTTTTAGTGAAACCTAATGATGCTAAAAGATCATTTAAAAATATATGATAAAGAGTTTAGCAAGAGAGTGTAGTCTCGCTTTTGAGGTTTCACAGACATCACCTAATTTGTGTTGTTTTTTATCACTACATATAATATGAAATAAGCTTTAAGATATTTAAAACCTCACAAAAGAAATTGAATGCTTACATTAAGTGGTTGAATTTTATTGAATATTCTTTATGATTAACCATCATGGCCGGGTATTTAATGTGCCGTTGATGCAACTTTAGTTTCAGATTAACTATCACACTTCATCGTATGAGTGTCATGTCATTGGGTTTGATAGATTAAAAAGCACGAGTATCCGCATGTCTTGGACTTTGAATATTATCATGTATTTATGTTAGTAATGGTAACCTATATGAGTATGTTAACTTTCTTGTTGAAAATGGTTATTTGTTTAAAGCGACTAAATTGTGCATACCTTGGACACATTGTGGATTTATTAATTTGGGGAGATGCATGCAAGTGGTTAGTTGGACATTTTGGGGAGGGATAAAATATCGCATTGGTCAAGATAGATTTATTGGCCTTCTTAAAAATGATGTTATTTAGGATAGTTGCACAAATGCGTAATATGTCACAGCTAAGGCTAAGAAACAAAACACCGGGTTTATATACTCCTTACCTATTCTCATGAACTCGAAGGATGTTAGTATGTAATTTCTGGGTTTTCGGATCGCTTAGGACCGCTAGAGAACATGATTCTATTTTGCTGCTATTGATAGAGTTTTCTAAGATGGCACATTTTATCCGTATAACAAAACCAATGATGCTTCACATGTTGCTAAATTATTTTAGAGAAGTTGTTAAATTCAAAGGGTTTAAGCCTTCCAATTAATATAATCTGGGAGTAGGGGATGTGAAATTTGTTATTAGCTATTTTGGAAAATCTCTTAGAAATTGTTTGGTACTACTTTGAAATTTTCATCCGCTTCATCCTCAAACTGGTGGTCCAAGTGAGGTTGTTAATCGTGAATTGGGTGATATTCTTGTGGTGTTCGTCAGTAAACAAGGTGTTTGAATTTAATTTTGTCAACGCTTGAGTTTATTATAACAATTATGTTAACCATTCAACTGGTAAAAGTTCTTTTAAATTGTTAGTGGCTACTCACCCCGCACACCCATTGAT
The DNA here is from genome assembly GCA_016808115.1 of Tetrastigma voinierianum. Lineage (NCBI taxonomy): Eukaryota > Viridiplantae > Streptophyta > Magnoliopsida > Vitales > Vitaceae > Tetrastigma > Tetrastigma voinierianum. Next base: position 278,026 of record JAEQBH010005955.1, read on the forward strand.
CTTGTTCCTTTACCACCTCACATGTGTGTGTCTGAACCTGTAGAAAACTTTACAAAACACATCCATGACTTACATGCTGAGATTAAACGAAAGATTTCTTTAAGTAATGAAGAGTATAAATTGGTTGTCGGCGTACATCAGATGTATGAATTTAATGTTGGTAATATGACATGGTTTGCATTCGTCTCGAAGAATTCCAAACGCTGGCTAAAAACTTATGCAAGAGCCATATTCTATTCTATCATTCATAAACTCGGATCTAATGCATATCTTCTGATTTGGCGAATGACATGAATATTAAATCGTTCAATGTAGAGATTTTATAACCTTATCGAGGCACTTTTGAGTTTTTTACTTTGTCTTCTAGTGTGTCTGCAAGTGAAGCTAGCAAAGGTGCACACCCACTGTGTCTTCATTATAGTATTCTAAGAAGATGGTAGATATTACCCTTGAAGATGAGTTTATGACTTCTAAAGATGATGGTTTTCGTCATTTCCTTGTCAAAGGGTATGGTCATCCTGATTTCGATGTTACTTGGATTTTATGAGGACGATTCACATTGGATCATTCGTCATTGGATTGCTTATCTTTCTCACTCTTCTGAGTCGAGTTTTTTCAACCCAAATGGGGAATGATGGGGTGATAGTGTTCCATTCAGGTCACGGCATAAGAAGCCTAAGTTCAACGATGATTTTTATTATTATTAATTATTTATTTAATCAGACTTTTATTTATCTCTGTCGTGCTGTTTCTGTATTGGTACATAATGCACTCTTATGTTATTGTTTTGACGAGACTTGATATGATATTGAAAGCTTGAGAACTTCTATTCTATTTATTTTGTTCATTCTCTTTAATTTTGTTATTCTTTTATAGCCGTATCACATCACAAAGGTTATCATGAAGGTTTTATTAATTCCAAGTAAATTTCCTCTCGGATTTGGACGAGTGTTAGGTGTGGTGTTTGTTTTACTTAATGTTGAATAAAAAACTTTTTTGAACTTAATGTTGAATGAATACTTAACGATCGACTATTTAAGTTCGTCCGCCTATTTTAATAAGGCATGTTTAATTTAATTTTAACTGGTTTTTAACCGGTTTGGGTTTATTTTCAACCAGACTGCCTGTATTGTTACTCTTTTGTGAAATCCTGAGAAATTAGAAATTTTCAAAATGGCAAAATGTTAATAAAAATAATAAATTGCCATAAGGGTTCAGAGAAGCCTAGAAAATTTTCTAGATCTCGAATGATTTAAACTGGATTCAATACAATTGCCTCACGTAAATTCAGCGACCTAGAAAAGTTTCATTTAATTATGAGACAAGCCGGAAATTTTTTTCACTTGGGTGATAAGTTGTCAAGAATTCAAGGGACGAGATTTTTACGAACTGTAAAGTCAGAAATGATTCAAGTGTCATTTAAATAAAGGAATCGGAAGAAATAATTATTTCGTGGCCTAAACTAACTAACAAGAATACAGAATCATGTATCCAAAATAATAATAAGCCCCATTCCATTTATATTTTTAAAAAAAAAAATTTATTTTATTTTATACTTTAATATAAATTATTATTATTATTATAATGTTTTAATAAATAATTTATAAAAATTCATAATATTTTTATTTTTAAAGAAAAAATAATTTTGTATATACAAAAATAAACAAGAATATAAAAATTATAATTAAAAAAATAAAAAAAACAAAAATAAATGTAAACGAAGCAGTTTGGGGGAACTTTCACTTCCCTGGGCCCTATTTTAATTTTTTAAATGAAAGAAGTTTGGAAATTGGAAAATTAAACGTAGTCGGGCCCGATGGGACCGCCTCAGCCCCAAGCCCTCCCGCCGTCATCCCTGGTGAGCTGCAAATCGCTACTCTTCTTCACTGCAAACGATTGAGTTTTTATTATTTTTGGGTGGGAAATGACTTTTTCTCGAATAGAAGGTGAATATTTTCTACTTTTTCTATTCAGAACTTTTTAAAAAAAATTCAGCAATAAGTCTAAAATTTAAAAATAAATGTACTTTTAACGCCAGCTATTTGGGCTTCAAAGATGTTTCAAAACAATGCCACCTGGGCTTCCTTCCGACTTGGTCTCTAAATCAATGTAGTATATTTGGGTCGGATTATATGCTTTTAGAAAATTATATACTTCTAGCTTTACCAGATTTGTGGTACTTCGACAAATTACTTATTAAAAGTGGGCATCTCATGTTTAGTAATATAAAAAGACTGATAATTCATTATTCATTTTGTAATGTAGCAAATTTGTCATAACATTTGTTAAAAAAACTGTGAATTTAAGTAACGAATCATTATTTGTCTACCTGTTCCATGTGAGCTCTTGTAAATAAGCTTAGTAATAAAAAAGAGGACTGAATTCAACTAATAGACATGATTGATTTATAACTTAATATTTTGAGTCAAATGCAGCTTAAGATAGTCAAAGAACTGCGGTCATGTGTATTTTTTAATGAGGTCAGAATCAGAAGAGGTTAATTAATTCTTGCAAGAAGCTGTAGAGCTGAATTACTGAGATTGAAGAAGGAGATGACCCTTTCTCTCAAGCTTATTGTTCTTCCAACTGCTGTGTAGCCAAAATCCTAATTGGGGTGAAGGTTTTGCTTGCACACAGAATTTGGCACTGGCCACCGAGAAAGGAACTGTTGGGGTGACAAGGATATAAAATGAATGAAGAATATGGGGATGAGGTGAGGGAAGGTAGATAGGAATTGGGATGATCATGTGAGGCAGAAGAAGACCAAGATTGTATCATCCATCCGGCACTTCAGAAACACACGAGCACAGCTAACCTCACTTGGGTTTCTTTCACTTCATCTACTCTCCTTTCTCTTTCCTCTAGTACTGTTCATTACTAAAAAACCCATATAATTTTCTCTTATTCCCTCACTCGGTTACTGGGCTGGGAGGTTGTTACGGTGGACAATGCACATGTACCGTTTCTTTGCCATACATATCACCCGTGAGTCAAACTTCCCTTCTCACGTGTAATAATAAGTAGTAGATACACACAACCATCATGAAACCTCACACGCTTCAACCACTGAACATCTTTATCCTATCTTCTATAAATCAAGCTACCATGGTATGTCCTTCTTCGTCTTCTCCTTCTTCTTCTCTTCATTAAGCTTTGTTTATTGTTTGATCGTTTGCAGACGGTTTCAAAGTTGGCTTTTTGATTATGATCAGAAGGTTGAAGCGGTGATCGATGGATGATGATGACGATGACGATGACGGGTGAGTGAATTCATGCTATGTTTGTCAAGTGAGCAGTCTTTTGCAGATTAATTTTGTTTCGTTGTCTGTTCGACTCTTGAACATATGGTTTATAATCCATATGAAGTTGAACCCTAGTTTGTCATGCATGAAATAAACTGAATATGAAGTAACTCTATTACCTTTGATACCGATCAACCCTGGTTGCGATCCGAATTAATCAAGTTCCTATTAGTTGATCAAACATGATCCTAAACAATTCTCCAATTAGAGTAGGGTCAAAGTATAGCAATAAATTTTATGGGCATGTATTGGTTTATGTGTGTACATCTTTGTTCTTGTTTACTAATTTGAGTCATTTGACAAATAAACAATAAGATATAGGATAAAAACCTGTGGGTTTCTATAAATATCACTCTGCCTTGCCCGAAGCTGCTTGGCAGTACTGAAAAAAGAAAAGATACTACTAGATGATCTAGCTGAAGCTACAGGCCATGTAGTAGAGGGTTTCCAAGGTATTTTCAACCTCTGATCTTACGTCTATTATCATCTCATCAACGATTAGATATATTTATTTAAGCCTGTCTTCTTTTATCATGTTGGTTATTTTGTATTAATGAATAGTAATTAGAATTCATTGAGTTTCTGCTTAATATGCTCATATTAGTTATTACTCGTATCTATGCGTGAGATCGGAGAAAAGTTGCTGTAGTTAGTCCCGGGTTTTGATATGGATCGTGGTTTTATAAGATCGAAATAAGGGTCTTTTCAATTTCTCTTCTTGTGCATAAAACCCAAAGGATCCTAGCTGTGCCAAGAGCCTCACAGGGAAAGGGAAGCACATTAAAGAGATACTATGGAGTTTTGAGAGAAATTAAAGCAATTGTGATTGCTCATGGGCACCAAACAGATTTGCATAGTTGCCCTAATTTCACAGTACACCCTTAATTATTACATGTAAGTGATTTGTAATCTTAGATAGATTTTAGCTAGCAATACAAGGTGTTTGAAGAGTGTAAAGGTTATCAAGATACAACTATTGTAGCGGTAAGTTCTGAATCTTAAATGATACAACTTGATCATCAGGATTAATTTGATGATCAAAATATCTCATTTATGCTCCAATTAAGAACAATTTAAAAGAGGAGAGAGGTTGGGCTGTTCCATCTGTGCATGGTGCATTTACGTGAAGGCCATAGATCGATCTTCTTAAGTCTTAATCAATCTGTCGTCACAGTAGAAGTGACTTAGGTTTAAACTTTTGTGGGATGAAAATAGCGGAGAAGCTAGCAAGGCTTTTCAACTGCATGGTTATGTGAAACTACCAGTATTAGCAACAGCTATAAATGATGCCTAGTTTTTGAAGTGGTCTCTGATCTGATGGACATGAAGGGAAATGATATTTGTAGTACTTTGTACAAGACGATATATATGGTCGTCTACTACATATTTTAGATTTTCATTGCCTGTTATATGTTATTAACACACTGAGTAGTGATGCCTTGATGATTAGGCTAACTCATTTTCCTTCTTCCTTTTTGGATAGGACAAGTTGCTAGATCATCGCCTGCAAATTCAAGGCTCCTGACCTAGTTCCTGTTTAGGGGTATCTTGTGTTCCTTGTTTTTATGTTAAGAAGACTAACAACAATCGTTCAATTCATCACCCTTTTATTTAATCATATATTTTTATATTTTTGCTGATATTAGCTTCCTTTAAATTATATAAACTCATTTGGAAGGTAAATGCTCAAATAAACTGGTGGTAGTGGTGAAGTCTGAATATATGAATCATCGAAGGTAATGCTCAAATCAACTGGTCGGTGGTGAAGTCTGAATTGCCCATTTTACTGGGGAGATATGGCGAGAGAAGAAGGAACTAGAACCAAAAATAATGTAGTAAATTGGAATAACAACAGGCAGGTGGAACTTGGACCACAACTCAGAGACCTAAAAATGAAGGTATGGTATGGGCTTCAGTTGGTTTCAAATGTCTAGTAGCCTGACTTGTTCATGAGATGTTTTCACATTTAAATCAGGTTTGGCTATGGGTTACGGTTTTTAAAACTGTTTTTATTATAAAAATAATGAAAATACAAAACACATGTTTTGGTTCTTAGTTTTTTCTGTTTTAAAAACATACAATCTCTAGAAAATACTAAACTCAGAAAATAAGAACAATTTAAACAATAAATCGATATAATTTGTGTTTTTAGTAACAAATTAAAAAATAATAACCAAAACACCCCCTTAACTTTGTTTGTTGGTCTTTATCTCTTCCGGACTCTAAAGTCTAAACTAGTCAGTTGCATGGGATAGAAAATTAAGTCTATTTTCAATACTGTCTACGCCAATGACCAACCTAACCCACCACAACCGGGTTGATCGGCATGGCCTCAAAGAATTGTAGAGATACGTTAATTAGGTGGACTATAGATCATAGAGGCAGATTGTAAAAGATTTTCAAGATGGTCGGGAAGGGAAAAGCCAGTGGGGAAGGTCGAACCGGCGATGAATGTAAGTGTTAGCAAACTGGACTGTCCTCTGACGATTTGCATGGAATTGCAATAATCTCTTATTAGCTTCAAGATTCAGATCTATCATCTATGAAATGAAGAAGTTTTCTGATCTCCCTCTTCTCAGTCATGAACAGGTCATGAGGTAGGTACTTTCTTCCCTTCAACATTTTTCTATTTGCCAAAATAGGTGGTTCTGAATCTTCTGATGATTCAGTTTTCTGCCACCGCCACAATTTCCGGCCTACTTGAGAGAGCGCAGATGTTTAAGCCTGGTGATATAAGTCAGAACCAGCCAGCCTTTTACAGTCACCGCCACGAAAGCAAGGGAAGCTCAATTAATGTGTGCTGATTTCTCCAAAACAGGTACACTTCCAGCCTCCATACTGAATGAACCACCCATGACCCATGCCAAAGGGGAATGGGGCTTTTCTTCTTCCTTCCCCATTGTCGTTTTCAGTTTTGGCCAGAAATGGGGACTGCTGGATTTCAGTGTTAGGCTATAAACCATGTTGTACCATAAATTGAAAGATTCATTGGTTAAAAACTTGTGTATGTTTGCCGGTGGGCATTACTGATTCAACAGAATCAAGGGCAGTTTGGTCAATGTCTTCAAAGACAGTTTTCTTTTTTCTCGTACAAACGCTTTTAATGATTTCTTATATGTTCAAACTTGTCCTTTAAACATTTTTTATGTACATTATTACTCTTAAGGTTTGTTCCGTAATTCTAAACATTTTGGTACAGAGCGTGGACACATTAATAAATTATGAGCATGTGCGGTAACACACTTCAACGTAGCTAGAGCACTGCTCGTCTACATGCTCATTTCCCATTAACGACAAAGTTTAAATGTCAAATTAAAAATATGATATAACATTAAAAGCATTTGTGTACCTTATCCTTCCAAAAAATTGGTATTTTCATATGATTTTGTTCATCTTGTAATGTATTATTATAGTATTATGCTTTTACAAGGACCTGCACTTAAAATCTTATAAACCTTACTTTGGCTCCTCTTAATTAGTACTGATTCCTCAATGGGCTTTTTTTGATATATTTAACAAAGAATTATATTATTATGTAAGGTAAAACATATACATTATTTAAAAGTTAATTTTAAAACTATTTTTAAAACAAACTCTTTAACAAGAATGTAGTAAAAATATCTCTATCGGTGCATCAACCCGGCACTTTCCCCTCCCTACGTTACGCCTATTTAAACATTAAACACTCTACCTCATAGTTATTTAAACATTTTATAAAAAAAAAATAAAGAAAGTAAAAATATTCTTTCTAAAATAAGAAATACAAATTTTACTAACACTTTAATTGATTTTATTTGGTTTTTGAAGATGGTTGTAAAATAAATTTATAAAAATGACTAGAAATATGAAAACATTATATTACAACTATTCAAGTTTTTAATATTTCATTTACAAAGTATTAGAAAACAACTAAAAAATATCATTTTACAGAAATCTAGTAATACTATTTATTACACCATTTTTAAGAGATAACAACCCTGAACCCCCAAAAAAAAACACAAAACGATCACTGAGGCAACACTGTAGATTCTTTTTTTTAAAAATAAAATTAATAGTGAATTCAGTTTTTACAAAAATATTACATATCGAGGGATATGTAACCATGTTTGTCTTCGGATTTTACACAAATTTGCTAATGAGGTTTTAACATGTTCATTAAAGATATCAATGGAATGCATTTTTATCCTTAAATTTAATTAATTTTTAATCGAAAATTTGAATGTGATTAGTTAATTATTTGATTTAAATTTATTTACCCATGTGATATTTCAGACTGCAGTGTATGTAATTTAAATAAGGTCTAAACAATTTTGGAATATCAGAGTAAAAGGGTAAAGGGAAAGTACGGATATAATAAGATGTCAGTGAAGGCACGTAAGGAATTGGTATTGAAACAATTTCCAAATCCAATGGTGATTAATATGGAAAAATGGCAACCTAGGATTTGCCTAGTATTATGACAGTTAGGCTTCAAAGAAAAGAAATCTAAACTCTGTGATGTCACAATTGAATTTACTTAAAGACTTCATTTTTTTTTTCTCGTTCAGAAAACCATATACTTCCTCAACAACCAGTCTAGTGGAAAAATCGTGTCACCAGTTATCATAATCACGATGTCAGTAGATGAGTCATAATCTGCCCTGAGGAGGTCATGTGTGGGATACCAAGAGTATTTGGAACCCGGAAAATGATGAGGAAAAGAAAAACATGAGACGGAGACGGAGACAGGGGAGATTTGGGATCGATTGGTGTTGATTTAATCCCATCCGTAATCTGCATGGACCCTGAAATGACTCCCATGTTTATCAAACTGTAAAAAATCTTCAACTGTCGCAACTCTGATCTGAAAGATGACCAATCACAAATTCCAACATGATGCAAATGCACGATGCTATAGCTATATATACGGTCATAGCCAGACAAAATTGGAATAAATTAACGTATAAGTTGTCGTTACGTTCTTGAGCGATGACACGCCTCAGTGAAATAATTGGCTGTGGCGCCTGTATGCTACAAAAATTGGTTTCAAACAAAGCAAGGACCGATTTTAGTACTAATGTTGTTCGAGAGTATCCAACATGGTGCACGATCCACATGAAAGTATATGTGCAAGGATATCTTTAATTCTAATCAAATCATTTAATTTGGACTGACTTTATACTGTGATATTTATAGTTGAAGATTATTATATACACCCATCCATGCAGCTCGCTTGAATTTCGCTGCGACCTATAATTAGGCCGCGGCTAAGGCGAGACTGGTTTATATTCTTGTATATATCTATACTTCTAGGTACTCATTATTATGCATGCATAGATGAAATGGCATTTGTTGTATTAAGAAAATGGTAGACAGAAATAGACTTTTCATAACTTCATATTTCATTCCAAAGTCATCTACTACAACTCCTTTTCTCATCCATCTCTGTGTCATGAGGATGGCGCAGAGATGGAGATAGGCTAAGAGGCCATGATCAATAATAATGATATATGGATCGGATTTTAACACCTCTGATGAGACTGAATGCTCAGCATGCATGAAATGTTATTTATTTCCTCCCAGCACTTCTCTCTCTCTCAACCCACCCATTCCTAGACAGATAAGCGTTTTCAAAGATTCTGGCACTGCTTAGGTCAGTAGCTCTAGAATAATTCATTTTGCATCTATGCCACAGAAACTACAAGATTTCCAAACCCTGATTGAGAGAGAAAGAGAGGAGGACCCCATTGCACAACTACTATGCTATATACGATTCCGAAAATCGGGATATATAATCTCAAAGCAATATTGGAGAATATTTATTTATTGACCCAAAATGTATTGATACCCATCATGGTTGCCGCTACACCTACAAAATTCGCCTATCAATTTCGGGCCTTGAGCGCTGCCTAAGACTCTTCTTAGACAACCTCCAACCCCACAAATATCAATAACAACAAGAACAAGCAACAGTAATTTTTAATGAAGTCTCAACCCAACTTGTTTTTTT